>BBSZ01013129.1:0-40089 GCA_000981365.1 Subanguina moxae | reverse complement strand
ACGCTCCATTAAATACAGTCGACGCTCCATTAAATACAGTCGACGCTCCATTAAATACAGTCGACGCTCTACTCGCTCTAGAAACATCAATTGCCTTAGTTGCCTCAACATGTCAAAATTTGAGTTAAAAAGGCAGTCAGACCCAGCTGAGGATCGAACTCTTCGCGTGTCCGTTAAATCGAACGTCGACCGCATAACACCTAGACTATGCGCACACCACTCGTGGATAGAATAAAGGTTCTTGTTTTTATTGCATCCCATTCTTCCAACTAGTTTTTCTTCGCCAAAGAAAGTTTAATTGTATTATGTTCTGTCAAATATTTAGTCAGTATATGACACTCTTAAATAAAGCCTTGTTACCACGGTGACACAACTTAGGACAAAAAGAGTTGTGAACTAGCAAAAAAACAGCAGAACAATAAGTGTTGAAGTTTAATTGGATAAAATCCAACCTACTCCTTGTGTTCCTTGTGTTGTGGATTTAGTCAATTGCCATATGATAGTAATAGGCACAATGGTCTGGCGGACTATTTGAAATCTTGTGGTTTTAATTTTGTGCAATCAGATCTCGAATTAACAACACTCTCATTTTGACATGGACATGGAAAAGGTTTTTCTTTTACTCATCCTTTTTCCACCACCACCCAGCCAGGCCAAGCAGCCTTTTGTGCAACTAAGTGTGTATACAGCTTACGGCTTTCCCTATCAATACCAACAGGATGGAAAGCAATTTGTGAGCAATACCTTCCTCAGTCTACCTTACGCCCAAGCTCCAGTCGGAGAGCTTCGGCTAGAGAGGCCCCGACCTCTGCCCGCCGACCCTCAAAGAGTAGTCAACAGCAGTGAACTGCCAGCGGGATGTCTGGCTCAGGAAGATGTTGGCAGCCAGCTGTCGCCCATCTCAGAGGACTGCCTCTTCTTAAATGTGATTGCCCCTTCCACTTCTCCATCCCACAACACCAAATATCCCGTGTTAGTGTATATACATGGTGGTGGATTTTCCTATGGAATGAGCAGGACCGACGGATGGCAGCAGTTTACGCGCCACTTTAATTCTCGAGGAGTTGTGGTTGTCTCTCTGCAGTACCGACTCGCCTTTTGGGGTAAATGTTTTCCATTTTGATTGGTTATAGGGGCCCGCTTACCAGAGGGTGCTCGCTTAATAGAGTAAATACGGTAAGTGGCGTTAAATCTAGGAAAACCAAAAAATTATATCAGCTTTTTTGAAGTAAAACCTTTAATTCTCATTGCCAGGCTTTTTTTCCCTGGACACTGATAGCGGAGAAGCCGGCAACTATGGGCTTTGGGACCAGACAGCTGCCTTACAGTTTGTCAACCAGCACATCAGTAGCTTTGGAGGTGACCCCACTAAGGTGACAGTGTATGGAGGTAGTGCTGGCAGTGCGTCCATCCACTCCCTGAGTCTATCGCCGCATTCCAACGTCTACTTCCAGCAGACTATACAGTCCAGTGGCAGCCTTTACAACCCCTGGAGTCACAGTTCTAAGACCATCGAGCGCTCTCAAAATATCTCCCAGCAGCTAGGCTGTTATTTCCCTAGGCGTGTGCAACTCACCAAGAAGTGCTTAAAGAAGGCCAATACTTCCCAGATATGGGATGTGCTTAAAGGATGGGGCAGGCAACGCAATGCAATGGACTTGCTATTCTGGGGACCAGTCCTGGATCAAGACTTTTTTGTCGGCAAGAGAATCAGTCAACTCACCCTGGAGTCTCCTATTCGCAATACACTCTATGGATTTAGCAAGGGTGACGGACTTGCCGTTAGTAAGTTTTCCAACTGAACATTAACTTATGTAAAGGAGAGCTTCTCCTGCTCTTCCCCTTCCTCCAGATTCTTTTCCTCCTCCTGATGCTCCCCTTCCTGCTGCTCCTCCTCCTTCTCCTGCTGCTCCTCCTCCTTCTCCTGCTGCTCCTCCTCCTTCTCCTGCTACTCCTCTTCCTCTTCCTCCTCCTCCTTCTCCTGCTGCTCCTCCTCCTTCTCCTGCTACTCCTCTTCCTCTTCCTCCTCCTCCTGCTACACCTCCTCCTCCTGTTCCTCCTACTCCTCTTCTTCCTCCTGCTACACCTCCTCCTCCTCTTCCTCCTCCCGCTCCCCCTCCTCCTCCGCCCAAAACGTTAGGTATGATCCTCTCTTTAGCTGAGTGGGTCCTCCCTACAAAGTGGCCCCTTGATTATTCCTCCCCCTCCCTATACAGCCCTTCATCCCTCTAAAAATGGTCAAAACATGCTTCTTATATGGTCAATGTACCTAGTACCTAAAAAAAACCGAGTAATTTTTAGCACTTAGTAGTGGCAAAGCAAATTTGTTTGCATCGCCAGGTCTAACAGTGGAGCAGCAGGCTAATTTCACTAAGGCTGACCTCTACAATCACGTGGAAAATTATTTGAGCAGTAAGGAGGTTGCCGGACCTAATCATGCTCAGATCAAACAACTCTTGCTGGACTACTATACTCGAGGCAGTAATGCTTCCAGCCTGCCTGCCAAGTTCTGGTACACTCGCTTTACTGATGTTTGTCTTTTTAGTAGCCTAATCTATTGTTAAACTCTGGATAAGCCGACACCCCTAAATACAAAAAAATGTGTTTGTGGCATTGTGTTTTTGACCTATGGTTATATGCCGTCTCGTACAACATCTCATATAACAAACGGTGTTATATGCGATATAAGTTCCTCCGGCTGGAGGCGGAGGATAATTTTTTTCAAAATACAGGCCTGGATACTAAGCATACAAACATTTTTTACAGGCGCAAACTGATGGAGAATTTGCTGGTGGTCAAATAGCCGAGATTGGAGATAAAATAAAGCTGAATTGGAAGCAGTATGTCTACCTCTTTGACTACGTCCATCCCTCTCATCGCCCTTTGTTGGGCATTGATCCAACCTATACTCCTCATGGCTATGAATTCCAGTACTTGATGGACAATCAACCCTACTTATCCTTCCAAAAGAATGAGACCAATGCTGTGGAGTTGGCATTTACAGAGAAGATTGTGAATGCATTTGCCTCCTTTGTCAAAACTGGAAACCCGTCTAGTCCAACAGTGCCTTGGCCACCTGTGGATGACCACTTTCAAACCGAATATTTGAGGGTTGGAGAGCAGGTGGTGGCTGAAAACACCCATTTTACTGAGATGGCAAAGATCTGGATAAAAGTTTACCGCTTGGGCTATGCTCAAAAAATTTCTCCATTGTAATAAAGGAGTCTCAGCATCAAAAGACTTAGTTTGGCTCGTTGAGTTAATTCAATGAGGACAGATGAAGACCTCGGATGAGTAATAGATTTGAGGATTTTCTGCGTCCAGAAGATCCACTGCCCAGAAGAAGATGGCTCTCAACTTTTTAGTAGACAAATGAAAGTGGTCGGAAGAATTGATTAAGCGCAACAAAATCACCATAGGAAAATCAGAACAAAACTGCACAAAAACTGACTGCCAGCCTTGCGGCTGTCTCCTCTTAAATCCCTTACAATCCAAAGTACAAATACCACCAAATCAACAAGCAAGCTGCAACCAGCTGCATAAGTATCCAAGAGTGTATATACTCTTAAGGGGTATTCGGCTGCTTTGCGGCCGAAGACATCAGAGGGATTACAGAGAGTTTGATTTGATAGTATCATTTACAAGGTATGATTCCCCTCTCTCTAATCCCTCTGATGTGTTCGGCAGCAAAGCAGCCGAATACCCCTTAAGAGCATATACACTCTTGGGTTCTTTTACAGCTGGTTTCATTAGGTATTATTAGAGCCTAGGTACTAAACTTAAGGCATACAACTAAGCCTTAGGCTTAGGGTAGGCCAGCCTAGGTTAGCCATGAACCACCAAACATAGGTAAGAAAAGGTATAGGCCAAGTCTCGTCTAACCCACGCTGACCTACACTAAGCCTAGACTCAGCCTAAGTACCCAAGAGTGTATATACTCTTAAGGTGCCTTCGGCTGCTTTGCGGCCGAACACATCAGAGGGATTAGAGAGAGGGGAATCGTAGCTTGTAAATGATACTTCAAACCCCAGGCATACAACCAAGTCTTAGGCTAAGCCTAATCCTTAGGGTAAGCCAGCATAGGTTAGCCGAGACGTAGGGTATACCCTGTCTCAGTCAGGTTTAGTGCTTCTCGGCCAACCTAGTCTGGCATGCCCTATGCCTAAGTGTAGTACCTGGAGTCAGAAATAAACAAGCTGTTATTCTGTTATAAAAAAGTGAGCCGTCTCTAGTCAAACGTACACTTAGGCACACATTATTTTTTCGAATCACTCTGTACATCCGGATACTCAGCTCCATGGTGCAGGATACTCTTATGAGGGTTTTTCGGCCACTACATCAAACGGACTCTTGGGTGCTATGAATAAATTCAAGTGTTTGAATTGGAAGCAACTGTTGTGCTGGCTCACTTCACATTTTTGTTCAAACTTTAATTTCTATCTTCCTTTCCGCCATTTCTCAATGGGTAACACCAGATCCACTGTTCTAGAAGCGCAGGTTAATCAGCTAGACAGCTTGGGTTGGATCTTTTGGTAGGTGGGGAAAAAAGTTGGTCTAAAACTCGAATTTTTAGTGAGCAACGATGAGCTGGCTAGGTTGGAGGCGGTGTGGGGCACTCGCAAGTTTATGTCGATGGAGGAATTTTTCGCTCAGTTTATTCAACATCCTGGCGTGCCACAGCAGATCCGAGTGCTCGTCTACAACAAGTTCTGCCATGGGTCGCCCAACTTGACTTTCAGCAGTTTTGTGACGGCTATTGCCGTCATCACCAAAGCTGATGTGTCTCTTCGAAACAGTTAGCTTCTATTTCACAAATGTGATGGCACATTGTGCCGAATACAACCAAGCCTTAGGCTTAGGGTAGACCAACTTAGGTTAGCCATGAATCACTGAACCTAGGTAGAATATGTTATAGAACCCTATTCAAGAGGAGGATAGTTTTTTGCCTTGGTGTGCCCTGAGCCTACGACTACTAAGCCTAAGGCAAAGGCTCAGTTTGGATTTAAAAATTGGGGAAAAAACAACGCGGGGGGGCAAGGCAAAAAAACTATCTTCTGCTAGAGTAGGGTCTGTCATATACTATATCATATGTTTTGGCAGTACTTGGGGTCCTATACGATGAGTGGGTTTACTGGTTTACGGACAAGCTAGACTGGCTTACCTTAAGCCTAAACCTTAGTAGTATGCCTGGAGTCAGAAAATACCTATGTCTACCCAGGTTTGGTGGTTTACGGATAAGCTAGGCTCGCCTATCCTAAGCCCAAGGCTTAGTTGTATGCCTAAGTGCAGTAACTGGGCATGCCTACTTTGGTCGTCCAAAGCGAAATATGGAAATTGTGGAGCTCCCACAAAAACCGACCTTCTATGACGAAAAGATACAACAAATAGCTCTTCTATCGTCTTTAGCGTACTACAAATGCTTAGAAGAAGCTAAAACAAGAGCTAAAAACGGCACCCAGTTGTCATATAGGGCCAAAAAAAAGGTTAGCAACAAAAATAGTCGCTTCTTATGGGTTATACCCCGTGTCATACGCTTTTCTTATACCACCCCCCTCTTCACAGCTAACCTACGCTAGCCTAAGGCCTAGTTGTATGCCTAAGTGTAGCTCCAACTCGCACTAATTAAGCAATATTTTCCCAAAAAAAATCTATTTCAGAGTTCTACTCCGACAACCAAATCGACATGCAGCAACTCTGGAATTTGGGTAGCCTAGAGATTGGACAACCGGAATATGGGGTGGAAAATTTCGGCCATGAGTTTTACAAGATTCTCTCCGGTGTTACTCATTGTGAGCCGTCTGCACTTGAATTTAGGCTAAAAAACAGTGCTGCTTTCCAGTTGACGAAAGAGAGATTGCCGAGTTGCAGCAAATTTTCGCCAGTCTACACGATCACAAGATTCTCAAAATAACTATGGCGACTTTTGAGTCATTGCTCAAAGACATCCTGCCCAACCAAATGGTTTGTGGCCTGTTCAAAGCGTTTGACGAAGACGCTGACGGCCTGATTGACTTCAAAGAATTTGTCTGTGGAATTTCAGCTCTCTGCTTTGGGCCAGAAAATGCGAGGATAATGTGTGGGTTGTTGACCATTGCCCACACAGCTCATTTTGGACAATAGCTGTTGTTTAGTTATGGCTCAGATTTGGTGGCCCAAAGATGGTGGTTTTGACCGAGCAGAGGTGGAGGGTTGTTTCAAAAGTTTTTTGTCTGTAAGTTGGTAGCAGTTTTGTCTCTGTACTGCGATATACCCCGCTGGCCTTGATCCTCCAGGGTAAACTACATTGTATTAGGGAACGCTACCATGTTTTGGTTACTGGGGCTGGCCGAAAAGAGTCCTCAAATGCATTTATGGTCGAGAGTCTTGCTCGGATTCATCTCGTAGGTAAGTCTGTGCACACATCTCTAACACTTCAAGCCGTCTACGCCACCGGAGGGTAATTTTACTTCTCCGATGGCGTAGGAGGCTTGGAGACTTGGGTTTAAGATGCGCACTCAAACATACCTGAGACATAAATCAGTCAGAGGTGACTCTAGATGCATAAAAGATGCCTGCATACCAGAGCCTCTTTATGTGCTAGGCCCCAGTCAACAAGACTATGTTCAATTTCATGCTTCTTACTTACATGCAGTCACAAAAACCCATCTGAGAATTAGTTCACCTTGGAGGAGGATCAAAGCAAAAATTCAATCGTAGTAGAGCGTAGGTTGTTTACAGGAGGAGGAGCACAGCAAACTGGCCATTTTAATCACTGAACAATCTTCACTAATAGACTTTGTGTGCTGGGCGGTCGAGAATAAGGCAGTCTGTAGCAAGCTTATTTCTCTTGCCAAGCAGGTATTGCACTTGCTATTCTATACCATCTACGATTTTTTTTTATATTTTGTTTAAAAAAATGACCGTACCTGACCGACCTGTTGCACACCTGAAACAAACAAAAAGTAATAGCAAAGAAGTTGAATAAGACGGAATTCCAAACTTTCGCCAAAAATTGGACTGTAGACAACTTCGACGGTAACGCAACACTTGCGCTCAGACCCTAGCCCCCCCCCCAAAAAAAAAAAATTTAAACTAGCTAGAGAGTAGGTGAACCACTTGGAGTGTAGGTAAATAACCAGGTAAACCACTAGGAGGATAGGTAAACCACCAGGTAAACCATGTGGTTGGAAATGTTAACTGTAAGATTAGTTCAAACAAAATGCGATATCTTGCAGCTTTTAGATTGGTTACCTTGGTTTCGGCCTAGCTCCCGAATCTTTTAGATCTGAACTGGAAATCATCTGGTTTGTAGGCAACTGATGGTACTCACTATACAGTTGTGTTTGTTCAGTGATGTGAAGAATCGCTTCCAAGTGGGTGACCTTGAAGAGTGGTGCATTGTGTCCTGTGAGTGGTGGTCCCAGCTGATAGTTGCCCTCAATCCCTGCTCTCCCACCAAAGTGCCAGCTGTGGACAACACTGATCTGATGGCTGAGGTTAGTTTAGAAGCAGGCATATCTTTTTTCCGCTATTTGAACGTCTTGCTGCCTATCACTAATTTGTTGTGATTAACTCAAACTATTCATTTCAGAGTCCTATTTCCTCAACGGATTTTGTAATTTTGCGACAAAATTTGTGCTTAAAAAAAGACTACGAAATAGTGCCCTTGTTTCTTTGGAATGCGCTCAAAACTTGGAATGCTATATATGAAGAGTATCCAATTGTGCGTAGAACTCTTGAAAAACGCAGTTTTGTGCCTCGTCAAGGCTGGCCATCTGGCTGGGGAGCTCAAGAGGATTTTAGTGGAGAACATTTCATTGAACTATATCCGGTACGGAGCTGACCTTTGGTTGACGAGAAAGAACAGTAAAAAAATTTAGCCACTAATTCAAATCCTTCGCCATTCATCTTCATTAACCGGTAACTTCATTTTCCAAATACAAAAATAAAACTAGAGTGACTTTCACGACACCAAAATACCCCGTCAAAAAGTATTTTCATTGGGGGTGGTATATTTATTTTGGCGGGAGAAAAGGATATAATTCAGTAGAGTCCGTCTTGTTCTAGCGTTCCAGTCTCAATAATGCGAGACTCATCCACCATTAAGAGACGGAAATCAGGGAGCATCACCAAATAAAATTAAACGCCTGAGACAATTTTTGGATCTTCAGTTATCATTGAAAACGAAAGACATTGTTTATTGGAAACATGAGGAACAACAACAAAAAAAAAGACGGCACTAAAGAGTGCCTTTAGGATAGCAATAACGCCGCTTCACTATAACGAGCATTTCAAAATATTCATCCTCCAAAGCCATAAAGAGTTCTTCCTTGACGCTTCAAGGCGTAGACGACATCCATGGCAGTAACCTACACAAGCAAAGAGGTACACTCCAGACAAACTATAAATTACTTAAACAACTTACCGTCTTGCGCTTGGCGTGCTCAGTATAAGTGACTGCATCACGAATAACGTTCTCAAGGAAAGTCTTCAGCACAACACGTGTCTCCTCGTAGATGAGGCCCGAAATGCGCTTGACTCCACCACGGCGAGCAAGGCGACGAATCGCAGGCTTGGTGATCCCCTGGATGTTGTCGCGAAGAACCTGAAAAGATAAATAGAACAAAAAAGTGAAGTTAGAATTCACTAACCTTGCGATGGCGCTTAGCTCCTCCCTTGCCAAATCCTTTTCCTTTTCCAGCCATTTTTCTTTGATTGAGCAGCGGCGAAATGAGAAGCAAAATAACTAAAGGCCAATACAATTACAGAGAATACTTAATGAAATAAGCACCAACACTAGGGTTGGCCTCTGTCCCGTAATCCATACTAAAATTACTCAAAAATCCCTCCCATCCCTTAAATTTTTCTAAAATCATGCTAAAAAAAAATCCCCATCGTCATCCCACCCGCTAGCGATTTTACGGGAGGGAGACCAACCCTAATCAACATGTGGTTATACCCAAGCCAAAACAAAAATATAATGCTGAGTGAAACCCGACTGCCAGATTTTGGACCCAACTTGAAACTGAATTGATACAGAAGATCAACCCAAAAATTTTGGGCCAAAATAAGACAAAAATTTAATTCGACAAAATTAGGCGGTTCCGCGCGCTTTCAAACTTTCCAAATTGCTGTGGAAAGGAAGGGTCGGGGCCCCGGACACTTCAATATCGATACTTTTGATTCGAGTGTCCACTATATCGGGATCACATTCTATTGAGGTTGGAGTCCAACCGTTGGACCGCATTAAATAAATACGGTATGTCTTTAGGATCCTATTTTTACTCATAGGATTTTCAGATGCTCACAAACAGCAACAGTCTTTGTCCTACTCTATCTGGCGATACATGTCTCTGTCTCGAGCCACCACAATCAAAGAGTTGCACAGCTATTTTGCCAGACAGCTCAAACTAGATTTGGATAGTATTCGATTGTGGTGTTTGGAGGTAGATGGACTCAAACAGAACAGAGTTTTGCTAATTGCCGATGACTTGTCTACCCTCCACAGTCTGGGCATTTTGTCCAATGCTCAGGTCTGTTTTGTGGTATCGTATATTCGGCCTTATTGTTCGATCCGGCTCATTTTTTGCCTTGGTCCTTCTTGTTGTCTTAGGCCCTTCTAAGCATTTCTAATACGCTAAAATCTATTTTCTGTCCCCTTTTTCATGAAAATCGGCCCTGGGAAGATATTTTACCTAAGCTTTAGACCCACAGGAACTATTTAAGCATACAACTTAGGCTTAGAGTAGGCTGGCGTAGGTTAGCCTTAAACTAATGAACTGGGGTCTGAGAATACCATATACGAGGTTGTTTCCCTTGGTCGCCCAAGGTCAGTCTATCGGTTTTAGCGTGTTATAAATACTTAGGAGAAGCTAAAACCATGGGTGGACCAAAGCGAAAAATGGATTGGATTCGACAATACAATTGGATTCAACTTATTCCTAACTGAATTTAGTTGCTGTTGGAAATCCGCAACAGAGACATGAGTTGGCCTGAAGAAATGCTGAAACTGCAATCGGAAGAGGAGGAAAATTCGGGATGGATGCTGAGCAAGAGCTTTGCTTGGAAGAATTCTAGCGACAAGATCTATTCTGGAACAGGAGGAGTGGTCAACTTTGGAAACACTTGCTACATAGTAGGTATTTAATGTTTGATAGGGAGTCTAATCTTAAATTGAAGCTAGGCTATAGTGTTCTGTTGTATGCTTAAGTCTAGTTCCTGAACTAAGGGTCTGAAAACACCATCTATAGGGTTGCTTACCTTGATCGCAAAGAGTTTGTATGCAACAAGCATGCCCCTAGGGTCAATTATTTGATTATGTCCGGTTATGACGTTGCGGGTAGCCGAGTATTTGCTCTGCATGCCTTTTTAAGAAAATTATTTCCTTTCTGCGATCTTTGAGAAATCTGAGAAAAATAAAGACACATGTTTTGCTTTCTAATAACTGTTTTAGAGTGCCGCATTGCAAAGTTTGAGCAACATTGAAGAGCTTTCTTCTTTCTTCTTGGACAATTGGTAGATTTCAGATTAAGTATTATTCCATACATATTACTTTTTGCAGCAACAACAATAAAATAGATGAAAATAGTGTGTCAAAGGAGTATATACTATTCTTGCGAGACTTATTGGTGGACAACAAAAGTGTGGCACCAAGAAGGCTTAAAGTTTCTTTTTTAATTTCAGTAAACTTGCATGGTAAATTGGTTTCTTATATTTTATCGTTTGGTTTATTGGAAAGACGACCTAAGACTAAATATAAATATTAGGTTGTGTCAAAACTCTTGCGGTTTTTATTCATAGCTTCAATTGGCACTACTGTTTTTTTAATTTTGCTTTGTTTCTCTTTCTATGCACAATTTGATATATTCTATTACTTCTACACAAATTTTAGATGATTAAAATTCATATGCAAAGAAGCCATGTCTCGGGATCGTCCTCATCGAAAGAACACGGATGGGCTTTTTCTTCACGACGATGCTCGGTGTTACACTGCTCGATTTAATTAAAGAAAGCCCAAGGATCTAGGCTGGGAAGTACTGCCTCATCCTCCGTATTGCTCCGTCAGACTATCCTCTCTTTCAAGCGCTTCAGCACTTCCTGTGTGGAAAACAATATGCCTGTGTAGAAGAAGTTCATCAAAACCTCACTGAATTCCTTGCTGTAAAACCAGCCGGATTCTATGTCAGGCGCATTCAAAAGCTGCAAAAGGGATGGGAAAAAATTGTAGAATTCAAAGGAGATCACTTTCTTGATTACTTGTTCTGATGTTCTTAATGAAAACTAAAAGAAAACAAGCAACTTTGAACAACAATCGCAGGACTTATGGCACAACCTAATTAAACAAAAGTAGTAATTTTTGAATGCGCATCTAAATTTTGTCCAACTTTTTGTGTAATTCTTCTAATCTCAACATTTTAAATCAATTCTAAGCTTCTTAATTGGTCGGAACAAGACTCTACAAAAAAAAATAATGAAAAACACAAAACTTAAGTGTGAGAACTGGGAGAAAAAAAAATCTCTAATTTTTATAAAATATATTTTAGACAGTTGTTTCGCAAAAAAATTCCTCTTTTTGTGACAGACTACAACATGATTGCCAAGGTTTGTTACTTCTTTTGAGAATTTCTTTCACATATTCGAATTCTGGCTTTTCTTTAGAATTCCTTCAAATATTTTTGGATCTACTGCATCAAGACCTTAATAGCGCATCAAAAGGGCCTAAGGGAAAGATGGTGAGACCAGCTGACGACCAGCTTGATGATCAACAAAAGGCACAGCAGGTTCCACAGTTTAAATTTTACAAACCACATAAGGGTTTTACAAACCAAGAAAACTTGGCCACTCGCAAGCAAAAAACTAACACCTAGAGTCAACAAACTCTTTGGGTATCTTATTTGTGTGTACTCTTTGCTACTCTAACTTTGAGTCCTCCTAAAACACCAAGTTGTTTAACGCAATTTCAGAACTGGGACGACCACCTAAAGGTCGACCAAAGCGTAGTGTCTCAGCTGTTCACGGGTCAAGTCAAGTCTTCGCTTAAGTGCCTGCAGTGTGCCCACCTATCCACTACTTTTGACTTGTTCATGTGTGTCCAACTACCCATCCCCATTGACCAGCTTATATTTGTGTGTGTAAATGGTAATCCCCCACATTTAATTCTCTCTCTCACTCTTTTTCAAACCACCAAATTAAGTTGTGCAAGGAAGACAGACCAGTCTAAGGAGATATGGCTTCCGAATTCCGGCCTCCACTTCTCTTTCTTCCCTCAAGGACTTGTTTAGTGAGCAGTCTAACTTCCCTATCAACTCCTTGGACTGGCTCTTTATCGATAGGGCTGGAAAATTAGAGGTCACTTCCCTAAATTTTACATGGAATATATAAGGTGTCCCAATAAATATATCGCAGTAGAGCACCGTTGCACGTTTTAGCCTATCAAATGTACAAACGACTTGGTTGTAGGTGTTGCCATAAACCGGTAAACAGGGTATATACACTGGGTCTCGGCTAACCTAGGCTGACCTACCTTAAGCCCTAGGTTTAGGGTAGGTCAACCTGGATTAGCTGTGAACCACTGAGCCTAGATGAGACAGGGTATATACATTGGGTCTCGGCTAACCTAGGCTGATCTACTCTAAACCTAAGACTTAGTTCTATGCCTAAGTGTAGTTCCAAGGATCTAAAACTACCAAAATACCACTCTAAGGTTGCTTACCTTGGTCCTCCAAGGCAAAATATGGAGGTTGTCGACTTCTCAAAGGGGTGTATATCCTAGTAGCTTTCTTTGGGAGGTATATCCTAGTAGTCATGCCAAATTTCTTGAACTTTCTTGCCTTATACTCAATTTTTTAGGTGGAAATAACCCAAAGACTCAACGATTTCGACGTTCTAGTCAAGGATTTACTAGCAAAGGGCATTGAAATCTATGCTCACGTGTCTGACCACAATTCTACCTGTTTTTCCACCATTATTGCTGTTCATAGAAAAATTGTGAGAGCTTTTTTCAGTCAGACTATATTTTTGGAAGGTTTGTGCGACATGGAGTCGTCATAGCCGGAGAACTAGGTTTCCTCACCGTCGGTTTTTCTAACTGGGCTTTGGAAAAAGAAGAAAAAAAACCCCCGGTCATATTGTTGCGGTGGTTTAGTGAATCGGTTATCAGTTTGGTTGATTAGGATGAAAGATCCGACTTTTGGCTAGACCGACCGTGACTGACCCTACTAAAAAGCTGATGTAGTATGCGCTAATATACAAGTTTTTAGACTTACAACTCTACTTACGCCATCCGATTGACAGATGGCACTAGTGTTACCACTCTCGGCACTCCTTTTTTCGTGCCTTTTAATAGGGTAAGAGACTGACACTTTGGGATATCTTAATAAATAAAATGGAGAACATCTTTATTCCTCGCTAAAGCTCATTTTAGAGTTGAGTCTTAACTAATCCTTTGAGATACCTTGATGTCAGTATAAAACGCCCCCCCCCCCAATACTATATATAAAGTCCGGTATCGATGAAGAGCTTGGTCGTCTCCATGCTCATGATGCTTGTTGAGATCGGCAAGCGTTTGTCCCGCTTCTCTCGTATCAGCTTCGCCAGTTGTTGATCGTGTATCGGATATTGAACGTGTCGGTCGCCTCTATCGAGCTTTTTGCGCTTGACTCCATCTCCTGATTCTCTCGATTCTATAAGAAAGAGATAGATGCAGACAAGAACGTCTAAGTCCTTACATTTCACGCTTGAGCTCCTCCTCCTGCTTCTTCCACTCTTGAATATGGCTTCTCCAATCGTTTATGTACTTCCTAGTGGCAGCTCTGACTAAAGTCGTGCCCGATATGGCCTCTATGGCCTCCAACTTATAGGATGCTTAGTAGTCTCGAAGGCGATTAACAGAGCTGATGGCGAACCTGATCTCGAAGGAGGTTTTCCTACAGTTAGCGGGCAAAAGCTGGGCATCCCCGAGGTATATGTGTGCCATAGCCAGTAGCAATGGCCAGACTCTTGATCAGCCCATCAATTGCTGTCTACCACTAGTAAAAATG
Source organism: Subanguina moxae (assembly GCA_000981365.1). Taxonomy (NCBI): domain Eukaryota; kingdom Metazoa; phylum Nematoda; class Chromadorea; order Rhabditida; family Anguinidae; genus Subanguina; species Subanguina moxae. Next base: position 26,071 of record BBSZ01013129.1, on the reverse strand, counting down.
GCCGACATTTAAGGGTGAAACAACTGGTCAGCAATTATACAATGAGGTATTGCAACGTGTACAAAGCTTTTCTTCCGGCAATTCCCCATCCAATTCGCTCAAAGCCAACAGAGCTCTGGATGCGTAAGTATTTTTTGACAAAATGTTTAGGTGCAAACTCCAGCCTGCTGTTCCTAGGAATGAAGACAGGCGGTCGGGCTTTCCATTCACTCTCACATTCACAACTTTTGACTCTATGTGGTGCAGAAAATGGTAATAGTTTTTTGGCCGTATACAACGAGTGGGTGTGCCTTTTTTCTCGTCACAGGGGAATTTTTTGTTGGGGAGTCGAAAATTTTCATATTTTGCCTTAGGGCATTGAGGTAGACAATGGTATTAAATGGTATTTTCAGACTTTAGGTACTACACTTAGGCATAGGCCTTAGGCTGAGTGCTCCTCAGCTAACCTACTCTGGCATACCCTGTGCGTAAAGCTTAGTTGTAAGCCTAAGTGTAGTACCTGGAGTCAGAAATAAACAAGCTGTTATTCTGTTATCAAAAAGTGAGCCGTCTCTAGTCAAATAAGCCATATGTGGGTATACAACGTAATTCAACACCAGACCTATTAAGTGACTGGTTCAAGTTTTGTCGAGGATGTGTCATCGATTCCACCTACAGTAGTCCCCTGGACTGTGATGAGGACGCCTGTTTGGCTGTGGACTGGAAGCCAGAGCCTCTCTACCTCAAGTACAGTCATTGTACAGCCCAAATGGTAGTAGACTAACAGGCACACGCAATCCATCTGTAGTTTTGCAGAAAATAGAGGATGATCACACCTATTCCGCCTGTTCCAGAGTCCACCATAGTGCTCTAACACTAGACCGCTGCTTTGAAGACTTCATTCGGCCAGAACTGCTCGACTCTCCCTCCAAATGCGACAAGTGTGAGCAGATGACTGAACGAGAAAAATCTCTCAGTTTCTGGAGATACCCCCCAGTTTTGGTAACTCATTTGGAAATGATTATTTGGTTCTACTGTATTATACCCCCCCCCAAAGTACTTGGTTTTCTAGATACATTGACCATATAAGAAGCGTTCTTTGACCATTTTTAAAGGATTAAGGTATAGGGAGTTAAAGAGGTCAAAAGTTATGGCTTTTCGTGGCGTAGTGGTTGAGTTTCAAAACTTGTTTTTTACAAGGTTTCGATTCCTAGTTGGGTTGTGTGTGTATATATATACAGCCAACTCTCGATATAGTGTAGGCTTAGGACACCAGAAAAAATATACACTATATCGAGGGTACGCTATCGAGGGCATAGTCTAAGCCATTTTGGTACAAAACCAACCAAACGCGAAAAATATATACACTATATCGAGATCTACACTATATCGAGAGTACACTGTATCGAGGGTGGACTGTATATCTACAGTCGACGCTCGATTTAACGGCTCGGCTGAGCCCGGTCCCTTGGAGTCCGTTAAATCGAGCTTCGACTGTATTCTTAAATTCTTAAATCAAGTGGTTGGCGTTTTCGTAAGTGTTCCCTTTCTTGCCCATAGACTAGTGAGAAAAACATGGTAAAAGAGCGAAACAATTGCACGAATAGGTTGCACAAAAAACTACCTTAACCACAAAGGACCGGCCCAAAACGACTCGCTTTGCCGTTTTTAGAGCATTAAAATAGGTTAGGAGAGGGATGGTACACCATTTTGTGGCAGTTACATCTTTGGGGAGGGCGACGATGTATGGATACAGTAGAGTAGTTTATTTATTTTTTTTTGTTTTTTTTTCATTTTAGATTGTGCATCTCAAACGTTTCATATATGTGTCCAAATTCGGAAGATATATTAAATCTAACAAACCAGTAGATTTCCCACTAATTAACTTTGATCTACGTCCCTATTTGGATGAGAATGTGGTTGGAAAAGACGACTCTGTCTTCTACAACTGTGTTTCTATAGTGGTCAGTCTTTTTTTTTTATAAAAAGAACAACTAAGTCGTTGAATTTCTGTGAGAATTTCGACTGTAGTAAACCTGAATAGCCACATAACAACAATTCGGCGCTTCTGTGAGGGAAACCATGTTCAAGATCTTCTCTTTACCTGGCTAGGTCCTCCTTAGAAAGTGGCCCCTTAATTGTCGCTTCCCCTCCCTATACAACCCTTAATCCCTTAAAAATGGTCAAAGAACGCTTCTTTGTATAGTCAATGTACCTAGAAAAGCCAAGTAGTTTGAGAGGGGAGGAATAGTAGCAATCAGACGAACATGTAGACCAAATCAGATTTAGAGATCCACGGCCCATCCACCACTTCGGAAAATTATAGCTCAGCCAATCGCTGCTCATATTAAGAGCCCAAATTAGCATAGTTGTATGATTGGGTATGACCAAATCAAGCGCACAGTCAAACCTGAATAAGCCGACACCCTAAATTCAAAAAAATGTGTTTGTGGCATTGTGTTTTGACCTATGTTTTGCTGGTGTCTTCTGGGCATGTTATATACCAAAACGTAGCCTAGAATCTAAGCTAAATTTTGATATACAAGATGCCCAGAAGACACTAGCACAGCATAAGTCAAAAACACAATGCCACAAACACTTTTTTTTGAATTTAGGGGTGTCGGCTTATCCAGGTTTGACTGCACAATCAACAATGACCAGCTAGCATATAAATTCATTGCCAAAAGTTTAGAATCATCAAGGAGATCTTAACAGTGGTCACTACACCAGTTATGTGCGCAAGAAAAACCAGTGGTTCTTCTTCAACGACAGCTATTGCAGGGTAGGCAAATTTGGAGGCAAGAGAGTGGCAACCGTGATTCATTTTAGCCTATAAAAGAACAGTGTATTGACAAAAAGGACGCATACTTGATATTCTACGAGAGAGCTTAACTATGCTCAACTGGTCTTAATAATTATATAATTGCCATTTCTGTGCTCATGGTTTAGAGGCGAGCTGGGAAACTTAATTGCAGGTTGCTCTTTCACTTCTCTAAGCGGGTATTTCTGATGTTTTGAACAGTGAAGAATATGTTCCTTTTTGCTTGATAAATCTAATTTATTTTGTTGTTGCTGTTGTTGTGTTAAAAACCTCGACTCGACTCGCTCAACTGGACTTGGGTAGCTCAAAAACCTAGCTCAACTCGGCCCAGGTGCAATTCTCCTAGCTCAAATGGACCCGGGTCCAACTCTCCTAGCCCTACTCACATCAAGTCCAACTCTATTCGCCTAACTAGTCGCGGACCCAAGTCTCCCAGGACCTATTGATCAAGAGTAAACTGCAAATTTTTTGACAAATTTCAATTTACTCTTTACAAGGAATTGGGCAGTTTTGTATAGTGTTGTAAAGGATAGCGATATTAGTAGAGATAGATGTATTTATTCGACAAGGAAAGAGCAGAAAATATATATGTATGTGTATTTCACAGGTCTAATACTACAAATAAAATTTGTCAATTCTCGATATTATATGCCACCACCCAGGTGGGTGGTGGCATATAAGATGATAAGCCAAAATCCAGACTGTAGTAAGCCCATTTATTTTTCAAATTTCATATTAAGTAAACAATACATTTTATGAGCAGAAAAAAGATGATACAAAACCTCTGTCTCATTGGCTCTTGATGACTCCATCTCTGCGAGCGCGATCAATCCTTTCTCCTTTTTTCTTTTCCTCCTTTTTGCGGACTTGAATGTTTAGCTTCCGCAGAGAGTTCTGGATTGTTCTCTGGCTAACATGGAAGTGTTTAGCAGCTTGACGCTGCGAAATGTTGTCTTTTTGGTTGAAAAGACGCTTCAGACTTGCCAATTTACGTGGTGTCATCACTGCATTTGATCCACCTGAGCCGGGCTGTCGGGTAGCTGGCAGATTGTTGTCAAAACGATTTAAAATGTCATAGACAGTCCTTTTGGGGACTCCTTGGACTACGAAATGCTGAACAGTGTGCAGTTTTCCTCGCTCAAAGTTGTCTGAGTAGAAGTTGTAGACGCGTGTTCGCAGGGTGTCCTCGTTTGCAGGCATTCGTCTATAAAAAAGTTAAGTTATAGCAAAAATGGGAAAAGACAGGAAGAAAGTAGAAGAAAAATGCTACAAAATGGCTTTTGAAATAATGGACAGTCCGCCAAAGCTTTGCTGCAAACAAGGCATTCAAATGAATGCGGATTTGGCCTATCAGCCGTCAATATAGTAACAGCAATTAGTCTTTTACACATCCCTATATCAAGAATTGACTTAACACAACAAAGAAAGAAGAAAAACTGCAACGAAAAAGTTTCATATTCTTTTGTCAAAATAACAACACAATATACAGACAAAAAGATTACAGCAAAACATGTATATACTTACAATAGAATCAATTTTAACAATAGGTAGGAAATTATTTCGACGAGGGTTATACACAGAAAAGAAAAGCATTCGGTGAATACATTAGAAGTCTCCAATATAATTGGATGATAAACAGTTACACAAATCGCATGCTTAAAGGAATCTACCCGTGACCGACACCCACCATTTCAAATTCTGCTCTTAGATCGGCTATACTAAAACCATTCTAGTGCTTAATTTTGGGCATGGGTAGGTGCCTTCAACAAATGTGGAGGTATGGAATTATATGTGGTCAAGTAAAAAACTTCGCCCAACCACTCTTGTTTAAATTACATCATATGAATACTGCTTAAAAACCTGTTTTAACTACTTGTTTCGATATAATAGCATTTAATACATGTAGAAGACTTGCTTCTAGTTGGCAAACTAAGACTGGAGAATTTTTGAACGACCTTATTGAAACGGACTAATTCCTATGCTATTGTAATTAAAAAATAAATAAAGTAGCTTAAAGCAGACCAAAAGCTTCTGGAAGAAAAGAGGGAACTTTACACAATTTGATTGGTTGTGTTGATGGCTTCCAACTCTGCAAACTTGCTGCGATTGGAATAATCCCATTTGGCTAGGTCTTTAATTGTGTTCAGTTGCCCTAGATCTACTATGGGAATGGATAATGTGGATGAGTCTTCGTTGCTGAGTGTCTCAGCAATCCGATGGAGACGATCCCTAGCACACCCAGAGGTAATCCTTCCATCTGGTTCCATGTCCCACATCTCCACCATTGTTTTGACCATTACGTTGGACAGCTAAATTGATAGATATTTTAATGTCTCCCTTCACATAAATAAAATGCTTTCTTTCGTCTAGGCTCTGAAAAATTCAATGTCAGAACCCCGGGCACTGCAATAATTCTCGTCTGCCCGTAAATTTCTTAATTTCTTGCGAGAAAAAGTTGTAGAATTCATAGGAGATTAGCGCGTGCGCACATCCATCCGCGAATATGGATGCATGTGCAAATGCAAACATATTGAGAGAGAGAGCCTTAACACTAGCCACGACCACTGCCATAAGAGGTTAATTAAAACAAACAAATAACCTCATTTTTGTAGAGCTGCTCACGAATTTGTGGGCGATATTTCTAAACCATCAAAGTTTTGAAAGCAGCAAACCCATCGAATAAAAGCTATACCTGTAGGACCACCAACTCTCGAATTTCACCTAAGGAAGGATTAAGTCCCGTCTCTCGTTCATATGGCAACATGAAATCTGATATTTGCTCTGAAATTTGTTTTGTCCATAAACAAAGTCTTTTAAAGACTTAATAATCAATATCATAGGATGAGCTCGCATAGCTTTTAGATTATAAAGATATATTATACCGTCAGCAGCTTCGGGGATTTGAGTGCGCGACAAAATCTCCCACATGACAAGTGCTGCTGCATACACATCTATTTGTTGGAATGCAAAACTGCTAAACTCGGTTGCTCCTTCTAGCAATTCTGGCGACATGTAGCGGCGGGTTCCAACCTATACAAAAAGGTTTGTAAGAGAGAACGAGAGAATTAAAAAAAAAAGGGCCCTACACGAGTTCTTCAACCGCTTGTTCTCAACTGAAATTCTTCAACCGGTAAGTTCTTCAACTGGTTAATTCTTCAACTGTTATCTACCTATCAAAAAATCGGAAAGCATTCAAGAGCTAACAGTGTGAATTTGGACGGTGTGGAGTTCCTTGATCGACAAAGAAGGGAAAAGAGTTTAAAAAACCATGGTTTTACCGTCATCGTTGCGCCAAGCAGCGTGGCGACCAGCGAATGGCCCGCCTCAGGTGGGCCAATCGCGAGCTATTAATGAATAATATGTCCATTAATGTTACTTAAAGAACAATAGAAAAGTAAACAACAATTTCTTTTCTCTAATTTAAATTGTATTTCTCTTCTTAATTGTACCCCAAAGACTATAAAAATGTTATTTATGTCTATGAGCTGCAAAAATCAAGTAGAGAACTACCCAGTTAAAAAACAATTGGTTGAAAAATTTACCGGTCGAAAACTAGCCGGTTGAAGAACTCGGGTAGAGCCAAAAAGAAAAAGTTATACCTGGCCATGATTTTCATCAGCAGACATTCTCTTGTTCTCACATTTTAAAGCCAGCCCGAAATCAGCAATACAAGCGGTCAAGTCATCCTTTATCAAAATATTTTTGGACTTCAAATCCCTGAATAAATTTACAACTGCAAGTTGCTTCGTCGACCACAAAAAAAATCTTTAAAGTACCTGTGGACAATAGTTGGCTTTGTAATTTGATCACCAGGCCTGATGGACGGAGCAACAATAATTTCTTCGTGCAAAAAAGCCAATCCGTGTAGCATTGATGAAGTCATTCGCGCACCCTCTCTCAATGTGAGAACATTTACCTGGTAAAAAAATTGTTAAGAAATTATTTTTCAATGAACATAAGCAAATTTCAACCTTTAAGAAGTCATACAGTGATCCTCTATTGTAAAAAAGAGTTAAAAGCCAAAACTTCTTCTCATGTGGAAAAGCTGCAATGAAAGCCGCAATATTGGGATGAGCTCGCATAGCTTTTAGATTATAAAGATCCTGAATTCAATTAGTATCAATTAGCTCTCCTCGGTGGTCGAAAATTGGAGGAAAAGATGTCTATGTCAGAATTTTTGGCGCACCCTGTAATAGCATAGGAAGCAAGTTTTCTTATTAAAGGGTATAATTATGAGTGACACAACAAAAAAGACGGAAGCCAGCAAAGTTTTTCCCCTCGTTCCATTTTTGATGTGAATAACTTAAAATTATTGTGTAAAATTAAGCGAAATTCTAAAAATTCTCGAAATCTAGCAGACATTTCGCGAAAATTTGGTGAGAAATACAATTTAGTGGGAAGTTTGCCAGAATCCACTGGACATTTCGATGAGATATCTCTTAGATGTTAATTTACCCACCTGTTCATTAATCCAACTGTCTACATCCGAAGCAGGGAACACCTTGACGGCCATAACCAAGTCGCCCAATTGACCTCGATACACCTGTCCAAATCTTCCATTGGAAACACGCTAAAAAATGTGTCTTTGAGAGAGCCACAAAAATAGTGAATAATATAAAAAACTTCAAGTAAAATGAGATTCTTGAGATTAGCCTTTTGATCCCCAATTAGAGTGGTGTATTCATCATCTCGGTTGTGATTCGATATTCCACTATCATTGACTTCATCATTCTTGATTCCGTACTTGGCTCTGTTCTGGAAGTTTTTGCGCAGCACATAGAAGAGGAAACAACAGGCAAAGCAGACTGCCAGGAAGAGGAAAGCTAGTAACGCAACGCTGAACACCATATTAAAGGTGTCATCTGGAAGAGGCTCATTAACTCTATCGGCTGAAAATAAAAAATCCGCAAGTTTAGCTAGATAATCTAAAAAGCAAAGGCACCTGGGTAGACTGTATTATTGACTTTGCGGTATGAAAATTTCTTGTTGCAATTATGAGTCTTGCCTGAGATTGAATAAAGTCAGTTCAAAAACACACTTTTAACAAATTTACAGCAACAAAATTCAGCTGTTCGCTTTGCAGTCTGATCGCCTATCCGGAAACCTCGCTCTTCTACTAAGCACTCCTCTTGAGAAGCACATTCTTTTAGCTCATTTTCCTAAATACCTTTTGTTTCAAAAAACGAAGGATAAATTGTCTCTACTGTATTATAGCCACCCCCCAAGGAATATTGGGGGAGGGTATAATACAGTAGTATCGAAAAATTCATACATCTTGACTCCAGCATCCTTTGAGAGTTGGTATTGAAGTGTTGTGCTCGGTTGAATTACCAAAAGAGGAAGGAAGATCCGCCGAGCTGTTATATATATTGACGGCCATGCACCCTGGATGTAGAGAGAATTAGTGTTGAACGAAGAAAAAATGTGTATAAAAGGCCTCACCCAATTTGTGGGAATGCATTTCCCGAAAGCATTTGACTGTGGTAGTACAATCCATGACCGATTTACCTTGAGGGCAGTCTTGGAAATTATATTTCTGGAAAAAAAGAGTCTAAGACAAGCAAAATGCAAAATCATGTTTTAAGCAAACTATTCTCAAAATAAGTCCCACCTCACACCAAATAAACGGTTTGTGGTTCTCCAAGTCATAGTTGACACCCAGAACACCATAGCTTTGAATAGAAGGTGGAAGTTTGCGATGCTCGGCCAACAACGTCTTGCCTTTGTCCTCAAAAAATATATAAATAAATCTGAGGCTTTTTCTAAGGGCAAAAATTACCATTAAATTGGTCTGAGAAACACCTGCATTTTCGGCAATTGAACACTCAAATAGGACAGCGAAAAGCCAAATCATACCAAAGAAGCGGAAGGAAGCTGGGAGATACATTCGTTGCCTGAAATTATCAATAAAAAATTTCGGCGCTACTAAAACACAAAGATATAGAAAAGAACACGGCCAATTTGTAAAAAGGGCTACTCAACCAAATTTTATCGGGAAGAAGGGCTGTATAGGGAGGGGAAAGGACAAGTAAGAAGCCACTCTGTAGGAAAAGAGAACATCTTAAACATAGTTTCCCTTACAGGCCCCTACCGCATAAAGAAGCTGTGGCACGCATGCTATTTTCATGCATCCAGAGCTTCTTCTCAAGTGATTTATGTCTCAGGTACGCTTGTGTGTGCATCTCAACTCCAAGCCTGCAAGTCGCCGTACGGAAAGCGAAGGGGACTTGAGAGTTAGAGATGCGCACACAGACTTGAGAGATCAATCCGAGCAATACGCTAGATCAGAAAATTCATCTAGAGGCACTTTTTACTCTGGTCCAGTAAGGCAAACGGGGTGAATGGCCTTCCAAATTAGTGGTCCCTATTACTCCCTTGCCCTCCCAATACAGCCCTCATTCCCCACTAAGTTACTATCTTAGCCTTTTTATACCAAAATCATTACAGTCGACGCTCGATTTAACGGACGGCTGAGTCGGGTGCCTTGGAGTCGTTAAATCGAGCGTCGACTGTACTTAAAACTAATCTTCAAGCACTTTTGGAAAACTTGATTTGGAGGAAAAGGGGGGGGGGAATAAATCCTAGTAGCTACGATTTATTTGCAGAAGGGGATGTCATTGCCTAGTACAGTCAAACCTGGATAAGCCAACACCCCTAAATTCAAAAAAATGTGTTTGTGGCATTGTGTTTTTGACCTATGTTTTGCTGGTGTCTTCTGGGCATGTTATATACCAAAACGTAGCCTAGAATCTAAGCTAAATTTTGGTGTATAACATGTTCAGAAGACACTATCAGAACATAGGTCAAAAACACAATGCCACAAACACATTTTTTTGAATTTAGGGGTGTCGGCTTATCCAGGTTTGATTGTAGAGTCAAAGTTTCTCACGTGAAGCACGTATACAAGTAAAAAAAGAGAAGACCACTTAGCAACATGATTTAGCGACTAGAGGCTACAACTCGCGGACATTTGAAAGCCATTTAGCATCCGAAATTTGACACTGCACACGCCCTTCTAGCAACAAATGAAACAGATGGATGGAAAGTTGGTTTTAGAGACATGGGAAATGCCATCCCCTCTCCTGGCTGCTACAAAACAACAAAACTTCTGACTCAAAGACAACCTTTTTGTCTGGCGTTCTGTTTAAATTGGTTATTTGAGTCAAGTTTTACACTACAACTTTGGCAGGGAGGCTGCTACTCCTGTCTGCCCGCAAATCTCACTTCTGCGTCCGCAAATCATCGTCCAACCCATTTTTTATAGATACTTTTCTAGGTGATTGGTAGGTGATTTCGGCACTAGTGTATTATTTCCCCTCTCCATCAAAGTATTTAACATTTGTGTGTGCATTATAGTCTAGTAATACATTTATATTGGTAATATAGGCACTTAGAGACTCAATTTTTCAAGCTGTGGTGCAAAAAAAACGTGGTAGATTGGAGTTTTCGGGTGCTTAAGCACCTGCCAGACTTGGTTCACCTTAGGGAACCAAGGTAAAAGAAATTTGGTATTTCTAGATTATATTCTTCTCCAACACCTCCACCTTTTTTGGGAGGGAAGGGAAGGGGTGTGTGTAATGCAGTAGTACCAAAAATTGATTGGACAATGATTTACGGGCAGAAAAAAGTAGCCTCCTTTTAGGCAGTCATCCTTTCAGCTTCTTTTTGGATCCAAAACTTTCGTCTTTATGCCGTTATTTTCAGCACGATGGCCGCCAATTCCGCTTCTTTTGCGGATCGGGACGAAAAACTTTTCCGGCTGAATATCGACTTGCGAATGGAGCAAATCCGACAAAATTCTGCTCAATACACTTTCGACCATTTTCAGTCGATGTTGAAACGAAATTTAAAGGTGGTTGCTCGCTGTTTCACCAGCTTATTATCCAGCTTACTTTTTATTAATTTTAGGAGAAAAAGATGGTCGCTGACACATCAGAAGATTTGAAGGCGGATCTGCAAAAAGCTTTAAGCTACTTGAATGAGCATGACGTTGAAGGCAAGTCACCCATAAAGCAATTTCATTTGATTTTTTTGATTTTAGATGAAGAAGATTTTTGTGTATTGGACAGCATCAAAGAATTGGCTTCGTTGCTCAGGTTTGTGATTATTTCTGCAGAATATTTATAGTCAAGTTTCGATAGCCCGGCACCGGCTGTACACCACAATTTACGCGAAAATTTTGTTACGAGGTGCATTTGTTACGCGGTCAGTAGGCAAAAAGGCCTCAGGAATCTGAATCTGAAAACAGAATTTCAAGAAGAGGCTTGGTCGCTGAGATATGATCATAGCCAGCCGCAAACTTAGTTTTTGTCTTTCTTTGTCCTAGTTTTGATCATAGCTCAGCAACCAAGCCTCTTTTTGAAATTTTGTATTCAGATTCGGATTCTTGAGGTTTTTTTGCCTACTAGGGTGCCTCAGAATAAACAAATGCTTTCAAAAATGAGTTCTGTAAATGAGTACATGCAAATACTTGTGGCGTAACAAATTGACAGCGTAACAAATGTTCCTCGTAAGAAATTGACGCTTAAATTATGGTGTACAGCCGCGGCACTTCTGGGGACCGACCGAAGGTGTCGGCTTATTGAGGGGAAGGTACTGGATTTTTGGATAAAGAAGCCAACAATAAATATTTGTTCAAGACAACGGTTCAAACAAGGCACTCAAAGCAGTCAGATAGAAAGGAAAAAAGCCCGAGGTGCTGGCTTATTGGAGGTGCTGAGTTATCGGGACTTGACTGTATTCAAGTTTCATACCTTGTGTTTTTTAGATTATCACTTGTGACTAAATCTGAAGGATTTGAACTGACTGGAGACTGCATTTGTCTTCAGGTTGACACCGACGGAAAGACAATCGACAATTGCTTCATCAGCTATCTCTTTGACAGTGAGCCAAAGAAATCAGAAATCGCACGGCGCTGTCTCCAACAAAATCAAGTGGTAGAAATTGCTTCAAGTCTTCAAAAAATGGTCCAACTAATTCCTGGCAATGTCCAAATGTAGGTGTTGTGCGTCTTAGGTCTCCACATCTTGTCTCATCTTTTAGAAATGGAAGACAGGTGGACTCCAGTGCTATTGGTCAAGTGCTGTCTCTCCTCGAAAATGACATCGTGGAACTGAAGAAGAGAGCATTTGGATCAAATGAATCTCCTGCCAACAAGTATGCCTTGGAGTTTTGCTTTGCAAGAACTGAGGCATATCCGTTCACTCTTGTGTTGTTGGCAGAACCTTTTCTGAAAAATGTGCTACAATCTCCTGCTGCCAATGAGTCTCTAGTACTTTATGGTATAATTTTCGAGGGTTTTGTTAAAAGATTCTTACAAGAAATTTCAACCTAAATTTGATTTTGGTCCTGTCAGTAATCATTTCAACCATTTCTAGGTCGAGTGCTCTATTCCGCCCATTTGTCTTTGGAGAAAACGGATGTGCTTAACTCCTTCCCATCCAAGTCTTTTCTCGGCCACAAGTAAGATCATAATCTCTGTGTTCTAACAACTTTCCGACTCTACTGTATTATACCCCCCCCCCCAAATGTAACTGCCACAAAATTGACATTTGCCCCTAGCCATTTTTAAGGCCCTAAAAACTTTTTTTTTTTGGGGGGGGGCGGGGGTTATAATACAATAGTACCAACTTTCCTTTTTTCTTATCTTTTTTTTAGCAAAAATGGTTGGACAGAAGATTTTTCAAGCACTCTACCTGTGGAATACTCTTTTCCTTTTTCTCGTCCAATCCTTTTGTCACAAATCAATTACAATATGATTAATAATTTGGAGGGGATCACATCGATAAATGTTTTGAGTCGAGTCAATTTGTTTCGTCATCTGTCCGGTTGTTATCAAGTAACATTTTTTGACTGCACAGCTAAATATCTGATACATCTCTTTTTAGGACTCTATAAAGCTGAAATGCGGCGTCTCACCGGAACTACTGCAGCAATATGAAATGACAGAGAACTCTAATCTCAACTCTGAGGATGTGATGGTCACTGAAATACGCTTTATCCATCCTAAGAACCTGACTCTTATGCTTCAAATTCTACGGTTGTTTTTCTCTTTTTTCCTTTGCCTAATAATTTTTTGTGTGTCTCTTAGTGTCCAGCTGCTTCACAATAGTCTTTTTGAAAGCCTTTGTCGAAGACCAGATGGTGGGCATATGGCTGTGCGAGGTAAATCTTCCAAGATGTGTGTTCAATGTAATATCTCTTCGGTCGCCTCAACCCTGTTTAACATTCACTTTGATGTAGGAGAAATGACTGTTGAGGGTAACTTTCACTTCAGTTTTTGTTGTTTTTTTTAAAGGGTTTTTTTTAAAGTAAAACTGTCGATCGCCAACGGATTAATGAAGGTGGAAACAACTTGTGATGAGCCTCATTCCCAATTGCTTCCTCAATTTGGATCTCTTTGTGAGGATGCTTTGAAGAGGTAAATAATGTGGCCGAAGAAAGCATTTTTGACTCTACTGGATCATAGCCACACGCTCCCCCCCCACCTCCAAAAAAATGTAACTGCTTCTAAATACGTGTACCATCCGCCCCTAGCCTATTTTAGTACCCTAAAAACGGTAAAGCGAGTCGTTGTGGCCTGATTCTTTGCGGTTAAGGCAGTTTTTTCTGCAACCCATTTGGTATAAACTTTTGTGTGGGGGGGGGGGGTATGATACTGTAGTACCGTACTTTTACTTTGATTTCTAAAAAACCAGTTATCTAAAATAAAGCGGTAAAATTAACTATTTTCAGCACTCACTCAATCCCTCTTCTGGTCCATTTGATCAGCACTAAAATCCAGGACAAGTTCCTTCAGCTGGGCATTCCCATCCGTCAGAAGCCGCAGAGTGCACTGAAAGACGAAGACAGTGAAGAAGAGGAAGAAAATCAGTTTGACAACATTAACATAAACACTAATACTTCCGCATGTTTCTTGCCTAGCTGCAGTGTTGGTAAAATGGGGCAATCTTGGCTGTTTGTTGACCACAAAATGACAACACAAAGCAACCACACAAACCAAAGCCACAAAAAAAGACTACATACTTTTGTGGTGCTTAAAGAGCAGGACTCCAACTCCCTGTTGAGGTCCATCAAACATGTGGGACTGGTGAAAGAGTTGATACCGGCGCCATCCACCCTTTCACACACCAACAACAACAACAGCAGCTTTGGGCTGCTGAGGCATTTGTCCAGTGCAGCTTGTCATCCACCACGTCCTACTGTGTCCTCATCATCAGACGCGGCTGCGCCTAGGAGGAGCACAGAGACAACTCCGGCTACTCTAAACTACGCTTTCAGTGACTTGGTACTTCTTTTTAGTGCAAGGAAGAGATCTATGATTTTGGCGTATTTTTTTTTTGGTTTCAGTATATCCTAATAGGTTTGTAATCTGTGCATACCTAAATACGCATACATGGTCCTTCTTCTAAGCTTTATTGAAAATTTGCAAGGTTTTCGGCTGCTGATTTTGTGTGATTAAAAAGCATTTTTACGGCAGCAAGTCCTTACCAGCGTTTTCGAAGAAACACCTAATCTACACCTACAGTAGGGCTACACTTAAACCTGCTACACCTACACTACGCCAAAAAGCTACACCTACACCTATAGTTAGACCTACACCTACGGTTAAACCTACAACTATAGTTAAACCTACACCTACAGTTAAACCTACACTTACAGTTAAACCTACACCTACAGTTAAACCTACACCTATAGTTAAACCTACACCTACAGTTAAACCTACACTTACAGCTAAACCTACACCTATGGTTAAACCTACACCTACAGTCAAACCTACACCTACATCACAAAAATGTATCTTTTCCAGCAGCTTTGAAAAGCCATGAAGTATATAACAAAGACTTCTGGAGCCGAAACCTTGTAATTTTCAAACCTTTTAAAAAAAAGTCATGAAAATTAAAAAATGAGCATTGATACTAGTAAAAGGTACTTGGTAGTAGGAAAAGTTGCCAAAGTTAGGGTGTTTTCCTTTTGTCTGACTAGTTGTTCTTCTTGCTTGCTTCGCCCTTGGCTGCTTGAAATTGATTTGCATTGATTGCAGGAAGCGATTGCCGAAATGGATGTGGGAAATGATGCAGAGTCGGTAATGAGTGAGGCACACAGCAATATGTCCGTCATGGACTGTTCTCCCTCCGCTTCTACAACTGCCCAGGGAGACAAAACAGGCGCTAGACAATTGTCGCCTATTGAACAAGCCAAACTCAGTACTTTGTATAGACGGAGGTTGATGGTGTGTTTGCAAGTTGAAATTGCATTCTTGAAAAAAAAAACTCTTCTTTATGGGTCTTAAAAAACTCAAAAAATGTGACGAAAAAATAAGAAAAGGGTAAAAGATCTTCTTGGTAGGTCGATGCATCTATGGCTTTGATTAATTAAGAATCCGAACTAGACTCTTGACTATAAATGCATTTGAAGACCCTTTTTCTTCAGCTTCAATAACTAAAACATGGTAAAATTTCATAATATAATGTAGTTTCTGAATATACCGCGTCCAGGGGCTTTAGAGAGTATACAGAATCCTAGAGGATCCAGAGAGTATCAGGATCCCAAAGGTCCAGGGGGTCTAGAGGGTATACCGGGTCCAGAGGATCCAGAGAGTATCAGGATCCCAAAGGTCCAGGGGGTCTAGAGGGTATACCGGGTCCAGAGGATCCAGAGAGTATCAGGATCCCAAAGGTCCAGAGAGTATACCGGGTGTAGGGGATCTATCGAGTCTACAGTGAACACGCTTAAGCGTTGCCCTAAGCTCAGACCAAATGCAAACCGTTTCTTAGCTGGTCCAATGCCTACCCTTTTCACACCAGATCACCTAGTAACGCGAGAAAAATATAAAAACCCCAAGAAAAAGCATTTTCTTTCTCCTGTTTTCTCAGTCCCTGTGTTTAGCAACAGCAACAGCAGCAACAAGCGGGTCAGCAATCCAACTTGCAGAACTCAGAAGTGTTCGACTTTAGAGCCGAAAACGAGCATGGGATACATATGCAGAGTCCCAACCTAATAATGCCTGGGGGTGGAGCCAGCAGCGGCAGTGCCACCTTTGATAACAACCCAGCCAATCAATACATGCAGTTCGACCCTTTGGGACTGCCCAGCCCTGTCCCTTTCACTCCATCTAGTTCGGGTGAATGGAGACCAGACTTAGCCGAAATAACCATGCAATTTAGGTCGTCGCCGAGGTCGTGGCCGTAAAGGCGGCAATAGTGGCGACAGGATGCCGTCTATGGACCTGTCTGAGCTGCCCGAATCGCCCTCCTCCGTGGACTACATGTTGGGCCAGACTGGGGCCAGAAAGCCTAGAGGAGCTGCCGGTCCGATTTGCTTATGCTCGCCTCATTTGGTGTTATTGCTCATGTATTTTTAGGCACACCCACTCAAAGAAGAGCAAGAAAGCCGAGAAAACCGTCAAATGTGGGCGCAGAACAGAGCTATATGCTACCCTATGCTGTGGGCGAAAGACCTCTCATACAGAGATCTTTCTCCAAGCAATCCGCCAATTATGTGGCTTGTGAGTACTTTTACTTGTCTGGCTCTCCTATTTTTGTCTAACTCGCCTCTAATGTTGCCCAATTTGCAGCTCCTAATGAGGATATGCAGATGAAATTGGAAATGGAGTTCTGCTACGACTATTCCTCCGAGGAGGAGACCGATCCCCCACCACCCAGAAACCTGGAGCCATCCGCTACCACTTGTACAACCATTAGACAAAAAGTGGTTAAAAGCTGTGTGGCCACTAAATCAGTGGCCGAGGAGCAGCCAGAACCATCCAAAAGCACTTCTGAAGCAGGGGGCAAATTCTGCACTCCACAACAGCTATCCAAAATAGCGTCTTTGTCCAGCAACAATTCCTCCTCTTCCACCAACGCTTCACCCTCTTCACAAGAAGATGGTCAGAAACCGGCAGCAAATGAGCCAAATAGTGGTGCACAACCGTCTGGCAAAGCCATAAAAATGGATGTGGAGACGGCTGACGCTAGTCCTTCCAATAAAGGTAATGTGGTTACAACCTTCAAACCTGGATAAGCCGACACCGCTAAATTCAAAAAAATGTGTTTGTGGCATTGTGTTTTTGACCTATGTTCTGCTAGTGTCTTCTGGGCATGTTATATACCAAAACGTAGCCTAGAATCTAAGCTAAATTTTGGTGTCTAACATGTCCAGAAGACACCAGCAGAGCATAGGTCAAAAACACAATGCCACAAACACTTTTTTTTGAATTTAGGGGTGTCGGCTTATCCAGGTTTGACTATATTTAAAGACATACCGGTACTACTGCATTAAACCCCCCAAAGTACTTGGATTTTTTAGGTACATTGACCATATAAGAAGCATTTTTTCACCATTTTAAGGGATTAAGGGCTGTATAGGGAGGGGAAGGGACAATTAAGAGGCCACTTTCTAAGGAGGGCCCACTCTGTAGGAAAAGAGACGATCTTGAACATAGCTCTGTCAACTGGACTCTACCGCATCTCTAAGCTCTGGCATGCATGCTATTTTCATGCGTCCAAGGTTTCTTCTCGAGTGATTCGAAGATACTGGAAAAAAAGGCATTTCAGGCCTTTTTTGCCATAGCCCAGTGAGAAAAACATGGTAAGAGGGCACAAGAGGGCGAAAAATTGATCACAAATGGGTTTCAAAAAAAGCTACCTTAACCGCAAAGGATCTACCCAAAACGACTCGTTTTACCGTTTTCAGGGCACTAAAAATGGTTAGGGGTGGTTGTTAGACGTATTTAGTGGTAGTTACATTTGTTGGAGGGAGGGTATATAATATTTCCTGAGGAATCCGAATCTGAAAGCAGAATTAAGAAAAGTGGCTTGGTTGCCGAGATATGACCAAAAGTTAGACTATTGACATATCTAAGGGTTCTATGGCGGCTCAGAGGCCCTATTTAAGTGGATCAATATCTAAGCGACCTAAGCTCCGGCCTGCTTCTCCTACAGTGCTCAATTTTTTACACACAAAATTTTCAGACATCTCCCTTGCCCCAACCATCAAGGCTAAGCCCTCTGCAGCAGCTCGAAAACCATCGGTCCAACCAGCAAAACTGGTAGAACCTAAAGTCAATTCCACAGTCAGCTCAGCGCCCACAGCTAGCTGTGCTGGTGCAAGCAGTAGCAGCTATTTGGACCTGTACGACAATGAATTGGACAGTAGCACTCCCTGCAAAGCAGAACCTATGCCCAAACTAGTCTCTAAGGAAAAGGTAAAGATGGTGGTTAGCAGCAAGCCGGCAAAGGAAAAAAGCTCGTCCTCCACTTCAAAAGAGAAGGATCGAAGCAAGAGTAAGAGCAGCAAAGGTCAGAAGAGTGAGGAGACGCTGAAAGTGGTGTTGAAGCTGCCGAAAGCTAGTAAAGAAGGCAAATATGATGCCAAATACTCTGCTTCCTCGTCCCCCTCCTCCAGTTCCTCCTCCTCAGTGCCGGCTGCACCCGTTTATGCTGCTGCTTCTAATCCTACAGTCAGCTCCACAGAGCCAATTGCCAGGTTGTCTAGTCATGCAGCACCTCCCTCCAAATCAAAGTCTTCGATTCAGTCTAGATATGGAGTGGATGTGGGGGTTAGTCAGTAAATTTGAAATTTTCGAAAGTACCCAAGTGGGCTTAGGGTAGGCCAGCCTAGGTTAGCCATGAACTTGCGCTTTTCGTTGTTAGCGCCGGAACCATAGTTAACAATAGTAAACTAAAGTTAACTATTAACTCTTGAGCTATAGTTAAATAGTTAATAGTTAACTACAGTTGGCTACTAACTATTTAGCTATAGTTAACTATTTAACTATCCCACAGTTAACAACATGATTCAGGTGCAACAACGCCAACAGCCACTCAAAAGGAAGTCTTCAGTGGAGCGGAGTGTGGAGGAGAAGAAGAAGAAGATTAGAAAAGAGGCAGGGCTAGCTGCACCCTCTGGGAGTTTGAGCACTGCCACAGCTGCAAAAACAACTTCCTCAAAGGATGCACCCAAAGCGAGTAAGAAGAGCAGCAATGTTCCCGGTGTTGCTCCTACTACTGCTACCATCGGCTCAGAGTATAGCAGCTTGGTGAACACTCCCAGCAAGTTTATGAGCTTGAAAAACTTTCGAATCCCAAAGGTAAATAGCCTTCTTTTTGGCCTGCCCTATTATTTTAATTACTGCGCCTGATATTCTGACCAAGTGAATTTAGGTTGTTGAATCCGAGACAGCTGCAAAAGCGGAGACTAGCACGGTGACGGACAAAGATGGCAAAAACACTGCAACACAGGATACACCTCTATCGATCAAGTCCCAAGAGCAGAGTTTCCTGCAGCGGAGGCCAAGCAAATCCATACTCAAGAATTCCGCCCCACATCTGCCAATCCAACAACAGCAACAGATGGCTCCCAGCTACAGAGGGCAAGCTCCACAAAATCGAAAAGCTCTTCTGCCTAGTCCTATGGACAAAAGGTGGGTCTACCTTTTTTTTGACAAAAAAGCTATAATTTTTTGTTAAACCACTAAAATAGGTAAAAAAGGGTATGTCCTAGCTTAATACTTTGTTTAAGACCTTCACCCAGACCAAGTGCACCCTCTTCCGCCACCACCAGTTTCCAAGGAAGTTGGCCAGTGGTGGGAGCTCAGAAGTTACTAACTAGTGGCTATACTCCGGCCAAAGACTGGGCCTTCCAGCCCTCATCTACCGTCTCTCAGAGTTCCAATGAGCAGCAGCAGCAGTCGGAGCAAGACTCTTTGGGCAGGGACAACTCTCCATCCGAAGAACTGCGCATTTGTGATGAAGAGGATTAGTGGACAGTGTTTGGATTGTATCATTTCACAATGTTTCTTGCCTTTTTTTAATTAAGATGCCTATTCTATAACTTTTACAAAAATTAATTTAACAATTGGCTTAATAAAAAAATAGAGATACTATTGGGTTGGTGCATAATTATCCGCGGTTTAAATTGGCGCCTTTTTCTTTAGTGAAAATTGCCGTCTTGTTTAATTTATTTTTTATAAAAATAATCTTCTCTATTTAGTTAATGCGTGTCGAAAACCATATTCATATGCGTCATATTATGCTGTACCACTTCGAGAAAGGATGGAAGGCAGCACAGTCATTTCGCGATCTCAACGAACTTTTTGGCCAAGGAACAATCAGCGAAAGACAATGTCAGGAGTGGTTTGCCCGCTTCAAATCAGGTGATACCAGCTTGGAGGATAAGACAGGAAGAGGTCGGCCATCCGATTTTGACGATCAAGCACTTTTGGCAGCGGTTGAAGAGGACGAAAGCCTGACAACACGAATGCTGGCTAAAAACTTCGATGTCGACCACTCAACCATCGTTCGTCGTCTCAAAAAGCTCGGAAAGGTGTGGAAACTGGCTGGATGGGTCCCTCACGAGCTCTCCGACAACAATAAAGCTCAACAATAAATAGGTTGTTTGGAAAGACATAAGTACGGATACGGATATAAAAATACGGTATTTTATTTTTTATTCTTTTTCTATAATAATTTTTGCTTTTTGCTGCTTTTAAAATTTAATTTGTAATACAGTCAAACTTTGATATAACGAAACTCTCGATATAACTAACATTTTGCCTGTTCCCCAGGGGTTCGTTACACAGTAAAACTTCGATATAACGGACCCTCGATATGACGAAACCCCCGATATAACGAATATTTTGGCCAGTCTCAGGGGTTCGTTATATCGAGGTTTGACTGTACTGTAAAAATGTAATTTCCTACCAACAAAAAACTAATTTATTTGCTTAATCAGATAATAAAATTTATGCTCAAACATATAGATCTAAATGGAGTGCTCTGGTTTTGTTTATGAGTTGCATGTGGAAATGGTGCTACACAGAGATCCTACATCTGTATTCATCCCTACAAACAGGCATAGAGAGAACAATAACAAATAATACACACAAATAGCAATACTATTATGAGCAAGGCGAAAGCAGCAGACAACTGGTGCTATAGTCAAAGGATGGACAATGAAGCTCTATGGCTGTTGGGTTGAACAGTAATGGCTAATTATTTTCTATTGATCATCGTGCAACGACAAGAAAGGCATTACAATTGTGCTATTAAGCCCTCTTATTTTCCCCTTATTTTTACACCAAATAAATGCAAGAGAAGGTGAGAAAAAAAAAATACCCAGGCCTGGTTTGGCAAAAAATCTATAATTAACTGGACTACAATTTAAGAATGGGCTATAATTTTTCACCTCCTCCCCCCTTGAGGATGGGATAAAATTAGAAAGTGAGGTACAGTCAAACCTCGATTTAACGGCCTCTCTGTGATCAGCACTAGAGGGCCGTTAAATCTGGGGTCTAAATACTGATACTTTTTGTGGGACGGCCAGCCAAATTGAGCCCAGTGGGTGGTGTTAGATCGGGGAGCCGTTAAATCGAGGTTTGACTGTATAAATACATTAAAATAGGGTATTCTAACTTATAGGCGAGTTAAGCAGCCCTAATTACACCTCCATATATTATTAGATTGGTTGCAAGTCATAATTGCAATTGTTGACAAAGAAACACTAACCGAAATGGGCGCAACAACTGTACAAGATGGCTCAATTTTTGACAAAGAATCAAGTGTACGGCCTTAGAAATAAAATCAGGCTGTGTATACAATAGCTGAAGGCTGATAAGAGAAAGCTCAATGACCCTAACAACGATTTTTTACAACAAGCATTATTGCAAGATATTATGTGCTACCGATTTTATTAAAAACATGTTTTTGTCTAAATGCGTGGAGTGGCAATTCTAAAGTCCTCTTCCTCTTCTTCTCCAGCTTCTGTGGAGTCTGAAGGACGTTTTTCCTCGTCTGGAGTCAGTTCATCTACAAAATTGGGACTTTATTATACAAGAGAATACACACAAGTTGATTTTACCCTCTTCTTCATCCCAATCACCTTCTCCAAAGGCAGATGAATCAGCCAGATCCTAGAATTTTATATTATAGTCATTATTTGAGTATACTGGATTATGACCCCCTCCCAATTAATATACCGCCCCCTCCCCAAAATGTCATTGCCACAAAATACGTGTACCATTGGGGGGGAGGGTGGATATAATACAGTAGTACCCATCGTTTTATTATCATAGAAATGAGCCACCTTCATAGAGCCATGATGCCTGGGCGGAATTCTAGATATTTGAGCTGCTAGATCAGTGAATGAGTTGTGGAGAGAGGAGCGGTTGACTTCATTTTTGGTGTGTCGAACACTAGCTTTAGAGAAGAACTTGAGCTTGTCTGGATTCATCACCGACTTTATGTTCTCATTGCTTTTCACCAGTTCGGACAGTCGGACTGTGCCGTAGTCATAGCCCAGACTCTACAAAAAAAAAGCTGTTATATCGCAACTAATCAAAAGGCGGCTTACACAAATGGAGTCAAATTTGGCGAAATCGAGTCTGAAACAAGTAATTTTGTTGAGTAATATGACTGACTACCCCTACGTCTGGTACTGTTCAATGGGAGGTCGGAGGTAGTGGCAATAGGGCGCCTTCTTGACCAACTCCAGTTGACGGACACAGGAGACAAAGGCTAGTCGACTCTGGATCTCTTCCATACCCAATATTTTTAGCGGAACTGCCCAGGGATTTAGTCTTTGGCTGAACAGAATGAATAAATAAATATCGCTGTAAAAAGAGCTGGTTATTCTTGACTTGAGATTTTTAGAAATTTTGGTCGCGAGTATTCTAACAGGAGATTTCGTCACACGCTACGAGAAGAAGACTTCTACAGCAAAATTTATTGAGCAACGACGAGAGTACAAGCAGTAGCATGTTTGTCTTCTTATTGGACACATCCCGTGGATTGAACTCTTCCATGCAGCTTATATTGTTCTCAATTCCGGCACATCCCAGACACGCTGAAAATCATCTCCTAAAACTCGACGATTCTGAAAGCCATCCACTTTGCTTTGTTATCCAGGCTCGATAGTCAATTGCACTTATAACTGATTAAGAAAAGCATTGAAAGAATATTAGCATGACCTTTTCGCATTACCCTGTATTTATTAAAGTTTATGGGCCCAGCGCCTTTTTTCAGTTTTCAGAACTAATGACAAATGAGCTCGAACACTCTCCGGTCACAATCTTTCGGCACGAGACCAATAGGGCCAATTGGACCAATGCTTTCGCATATCCCCTTCCCTTACAACTTCTAAAAAGATCTTAATCAGCCCTATAGTCACACTTGAGAACTAACCAAAGCACCCAAAAACCACTCAAACTGTCGCCATAATTATAGAGATTGGTTTCATGCGCTGAGCCAACATCCACAGCTGAAATTAAAAACCAGTTAGGACCACATTCCCATGCTTCAAAATAGTCTACCAATAACACAACGGGCACCAAAAGATCTCATCACATCAGCCTAAAATTCTCCACAATTAGTAAATTATTTAGTCAAATAAGCACTCCCAACCGGTAAATTGTTGACATAGCCCCCGTCTAGCAGTAGATGGCCATCTTTTGGATCACACAGGGGTGGCAAATAACCAGCCAGAGACATGGATGCTCGACGAAAAAATTATACAGTCAATTGAAAAGCAATTTCCGAGTGGTGAAAGCACTCACCAATAACTCCACAGAGGGCCTGACCTGGAATTACAATCAGCTAAATGTGGCAAGAGAGAAACAGTGAAAAGTACCTGTGCACACGCATCTGAGATTCGGAAATGTCGGTTGTTATGCAGAAGTATGGCAGCCACAAGTCCTCAATGTATTTCTCGCCGAACAGAGCCTGCAGAGTTTGGTTGAAGCCTAGACTTTGAGGACTATATAGCATAAACTTTTTTTCAACAACCAGCCTTACCAGCACCAGTAAACATTGCCGAGTGAGCTGAAAATGGTCAAAAATGAAATGAGAAATGCATGAAAATCTGAACAAAAGAAGAAGCTGCTAAAACAACCAATTACTCCATTACCGTAAGTCAAATCCCAGATTTTCCTCCACAGCGAAGACATGACCATGAACCACGATTTGGCGGCTAAAATATTTCAGAAATTTTCTGCAATTGGTTGATCGAGTCCAAATTTCGCTTACTGCATTCAAATTCCTTGTCTTGGTGTGGACCACCAGCAAATATTCCTCCGATCATAGAGCCAATTGAAGTGCCACCAACTAAACTGGATAAAAAGTAATGAGAAACAATGGCAAAGAAGTATTTCTAACCTATGTCAACAGGAATGCCTATAAGTTGTAGCTTGAAGAGTAGACAAAATAAGACATTAAAGAGATGTTACCATGTTCTCGAAGGGCTTTTATTATGCCAACATGAGCAGCTCCTCGCGCACCACCACCTCCAAGAACAAGCCCAACAGCATTGCCAGTGAGAATTCTTCCCAATCGAGAAAAGTCACTGAAAAGGAGAGTTACTATGAACCACATTTATTCTAATAGACAGGCAGGCCCGTCTATTTTCCGTCAGCCTCTAACTTTTTTTTTGACTTAATGCTAAAAAAGCAGCACATGATGGCTTCTAGTCATGTCATATACCAAAAAGTAGCTCAGATAAATAGATTGTCCAAAAGTCATATATCCTAATATAGTATTTGGACTGTGTCCGTCACGCTTTTTGAATTGGCGCCAAAACAAAATTTTTGCTTTTAATGACCGTTTTGTCCTATTTTTTGCATGGGACATGGTTTTCAATCTCACAAAAGGCACAACTACATTTCAAGGGCTATCAAATGAGCATAATCACTTTACTATCAATCAAGGCGCCGTACGGCGCCAATCAAGCTAGTTACCTGTAAAAGTCAGCTTTGCCGGGGAAAATATTGGACTCATAATAGTCTATGACTTCACTCTCGTCTTCCTAAATACGCAGCAAACTCAAATGTTATTCCCATCACTTATTGAAGGCTATTGCTTACCAGTCCCAATAACCTGAACTGTTCACTAAACATTCTGTTAGGAGCACGAATATGGTAGTGTCCAGAAAACCAACTCTCCTAAAAATACTATTCACAAGCTGAAAATTTTTATAAACAAATTACATTCAGCCACTCCGTTGTTCCAGACGGTGAGTTGACACCCTCCTTCCACAATAAAACCTGAAAAAACAATATTTTTTTTCGTAAAATAAAGATTCCTGACCAATTCCTTTCGAGTTCGAATCCCATCCTGGTTCATTTTTAAATGTTCATCAAACTGAATTATATTTGCGGGTTTTCAAACAGCCTTTGTACAGTTATTTGCTTACAAATTGTTGGTTCGGCGGTTTTGCTAGAATACAATTGGGTGTGAGTGAACACAACTGGAAAAGGTTTACCTTCTCCATTGGCGACAACAAAAATGGCATCAGCTTGTCGGAGACCTGCAAATTATGGAGACGATTAATTAGAAATGGGTTGTGAAAATTTGAATATTTGGCGCTACTCGGTTATACCATCCTCCTCCCAATCCTTTGAGCTACTAGAATACCCCCAACCCTCAGAACTACTAGGATATACTCCCCCATTATTTAATCGACTTACACCGCCTAGTCCAGTTAGTAGAGGCGTAATCGCATTCATAAATAACCAGTTGGTAATTGTCCTCTTGTGCATTCAGCCAATGCATGAGTCGGAAATCTGCTGGTCTAAAATTTCGACAATGATCCAACACAATCGTTCAGCTTAGAAGTTCTACTTGTCGAGGACAGATTCTCCCAGACAATCCGCCACCTTCTTACGACTCAGTCGAAGCACTTTGACGTTGGTGTTGAGAGCATGGTATAATTCACCTAAACTCTGGTGGGTATACATCTATTATGCTCCGCAAAGCAAATCATACACGTAAAAGAGATCAGAGGAACATCTTGAGAAGCAGGGAATATCGCAATGGTGTGCAGGTTCTATAAACTCAATATACCGTATAACCTATATTAATCCATCTCTCCTTCTAATCACCAAGGTTGGTGGACAACAATGTTTTCCGGCTCAATCACTCAACATTTCAGCGCTGATACCACACTCAAAAATGTTCTACAGGTTCTAAATGTCATATAGATTTTTGAGAAGGGCGTCAGCACCAAACTATCGAGTGGTTGAGCCGCAAAAAGTGATTCATAACCCACCTTTGTGACGAGAAGAGGGAGGTGAAAAGGATTAATAGAGGCTACCCTATTTTCTCTAATAAGGCTCCAGTCACAATTTCCTCAGAAATCCGAATCTGAAAGCAGAATTTAGGAAAGTGGCTTGGTTGTTGAGATATGGCCGCAACTAAGGTGGTCGGTGTTCCAAAATGTGGGTAGTCCAACTTTAGGTCATATCTCAACAACCAAGCCACTTTTCCATATTCTGCTTACAAA
>BBSZ01013128.1:0-12636 GCA_000981365.1 Subanguina moxae | reverse complement strand
CCTCAATATACAGTCAACCCTCAATATACAGTCAATGCTCAATATACAGTCAACCCTTAATATATAATCCACCCTCAACATATAGTCAAACCTCGAATGTTTACTTTTTTTCGTTTATGAAGAAGTGATAAGAAAAAACAGAAAGATAGCCGAAATAAATTTCAGAATCAGAAAACTAATCAAAATCAGTCAGAATTAAAAAATGTTTCAAAGTCAGAAGCAGAATCGAAAGGCAGAAAATTTCAAAGTCAGAGGCAGAATTGAAAAGCAGAAAATTTCAAAGTCAGAATCAAAAGCAGAATGATTCTGATTCTGACTTTGAAAAATTTTTATCATCATTCTGTTTCTGTTTCTCAGTTCAAAAATTTCTGCTTCTGATTTCTGATTCTGATCTGACTTTGAATTCTGCTTATGAACCATTCTGATTCTGATTCTTATTCTGATTATTGAAAACACTGCCTGTAACACAGTGCTGAGCGTTTATCACAGAGTTTATCAGTTATTAATTTTTATGAATGATTAAAGTAATAGAAATGCCTGCTGATTTCTTAATAGAAGCTCATAACTATTTGGAAGCAAATGGTGAGATCAAGCTTTATATACCATGAAAGATGAAAAGTTTGGATATTAAATTGTATATTTGGGGAATATTTTTTATCAAACAAAATTATATTCAAAATTGAGTTTAAACTTTGTCCGACAACTCATTCCCCATCCATTATATAAATCTTTGTCTAGACACTGATTTTTTTTAATGTTTGCACCACAACCTATCTTTTAAGTTGCGTGTATCAAACTAATTTGAATATACTGCAAAACCACTAAAACTCCTTCTAAACAATTTTATGAATAGCGCAATTTAGTGAATTAGGTAATTTTATGAACAAAAGGCGATTTCATTTTGAAATTTGAGATCTTGTTTATATTGTATTCAACCCAATTTAGCACTTTTACTAATTAAAAAATAAGAACGAAATTTTTACTAAAAATTTCAAGGTTTTTAGTTGAGTAAAAGTTGACACAAAAGTCTAGAAATCCGTGCAAAATATCCTCAATAAATTGAATTATCGGGCCATTTGCAAAAAGTAGAAAATAGAACAAACGAAGAATAAAGAAGAACACTTTATTTGTGACTTTTTTGATTCTTAAATAAAGACGTAATTTATATGGCATTAATATAGAATTATTAGGAGAAGAAGACGCTTGAATGGCATATGCTAAAGCAGACTGGCACTAACTGATGCCCTCATTGAATTAGTCTTAATTTCCGGCTGACTTTTCCCCAACCAATTCATTCTCAAAATTTCAATGACTAGTAAAGGGCAAAAAATGGAAAGAAAATATATTATTCAATTGTTGTGAGAAAAAAGTATCTTTTAAGAGTCAACTAGAACTAAATTTAAATTTTTTACGCCAAAATCTTTTGTCATTAACCCCACCCTCAGTACCTAACCCTTGTCTCCTCCGGTTGAAAAGAAGAATGAAAAAAAAAAAACTAATGGATGGATTGTACTTATAATCATAAGAGCACGGAGATTCATCCCTGCCTGCCTACCGATAATAATGCTTAATTATTGTTTCTGTAATAATCGTTTCGCTTGTCCTGGCCAATGCAATCATTGGCATGACCGGTAATGACCGGCCTTAAGAGGCACTATATAAAAGTTTGATTGTAATAAAAAATAGCCAAACTAACCTGTACTAGTAAACTCTTAATACTAATAGTAAATATTGGGTTGGTGCATAATCAACGACCATTTTTTCGGCGTCTTATAAATTTCATTGATATGTTTATTTTCTCGACTGTTTGCCAGCCAAGTGGGAAGCAGCTCTAGAAATAGAACGGAATTATGATTCAGAATAGTCGTCGAAATAATATCTAGAAGCGCACTTTGTTGTTCTGTTGTTAAATAAAGCATCATGAAAAAAACAATCGTTAATTATGCGCCAACCCAATACTATAATACTTTATAAAAATGTCGTAAGAGAAAAGGTAACCAAAATTTAACTATTTATATAGTTAAGGAGCTGTAACTGCAAAATAGTCAACGCTAACTGCAAATATAATTGACTAAGTGTTAGAGCAAACATATACCTTAAATCTTAACATTTTGCGCTAGTATGTATAAAATAGCCGCAAAGTTTGTTTACAATTTGAAAAGTCTAAGCCATAAATGCGCAGTCAAATGTTTTCGGCAGCATCTGCAGCACAACCAAAAACCTATTTGATAGACTCTGCTAATTATTTTTCCTTTTAATTTGAAATAACAAGAGCTAGCAGCAGCATATAAAAGACGAAACCCTGTTTTAACACAAAGAATGCTTACCACCAGAAAAAATGGCGCTAATCCTAAACATCCATATATAAGGGGTCCAGCAAATGAAGTAAAAAGCCACCACCAGCACTGAACACTTAACCACTCTACTCAACGAAATACTAGTCCTTCTGCCTACAGTGCTTAGTCTGGTGTGTTGATAAAGCCGTCTCAATATAGCCACATACACCGAGCAAATAAGACTCAATGGCAAAACATAACAGATGATGATATGTAAAACGTCATAGGTCCTGCTCATGCCTAGAATGCATTTCAGGTGCTCCTCCTTGTTAGAATCCTCCATAATGCCGATTGTGGCTTTGAAGGTAACTGGCAGGATAAATAATGAGCTGATAAAAATGCATACAGCTATGACCAGCAAAGCAAACTAGTATTTATATTTTTAATATAAATCATAAACGAAAAATATATGAAATACCGAAGTCTGTCGCAGCCAGACAAACGAGGGTCGACAAACTGCAATGTATCTATCTACTGATAAAGCTAGAAAGAAATGCTTCTAAACCAAAATAAAAAATAAATAAACACCTGTCAAAACAAGTGGACTCAAGCTTTTGTTAGCCCCCTCACAAGACCTAGAAATAATAAATGGTTTTTATCGTATAAAATTAGCCTTAGAATTCATTCTAACCAGAGAAGCTTGCACAAGCCTATTCCAAAGGGCCATCTATTGGCCACTATAAATTAAATAGTTTAATATTGTGTTCAGATATATGAACTACCAATATCGGCAGCTAACAATGGAACCGGCACAAAAGAGATCAAGTCGACAACGGAAAGCAATAAAAGATAGAAATAGGCTGAATGTTGAACACCCGAGACGGACACAGTTCCTCTGCGTCTGTTGCTCACATAGCGACAGCCAACTAACTGATTGATCACTGAATTTTAGAGAGGAATAGTACAAGAGGTATAAACACCAATTAGTAAGTTACCTGTCATCATCACCCAAACATTTCCGAGCAGACCAGTAATGGCAAGTAAAGTGTAAACCGTTACTACAACAAATTCGTGAGGTATAGCTGGATTATGATATGGAGCTGCTTGATTCATTCCTTTGATGTTGTCAATACATAGCTTAAGGGTCTGTGATCAGATCCTTTGAACTATCAATTTCAAAAGTTGACCGTCACTTGTATGCTTTCAAGATTCGTTTTGTGTTTAGTGAATAAAAGAAATAAAGCTATTATGTAAAGCAGTTATCAAAGGCTTAGAAACACGTGTCATGTGGTCAATAATATAGGGATCTTGTAAACGTAAGACTGATAATTAACAGGTAACTAGTAGGTAAAGTGAGGAAGTATTAAATTACTAGATTGCTTAACAGCCGTATAACTTTATAGATATAGCTATTGTGTTGAAAAGCCTTTTATAAGTAGAATGACAATATACTGCTGCCAATATATCCTATTTTTTCGAACCATTTAGACACCTCTCTTAAAAGTAGACAACAATGAGAATTCAATTATGAAATACTCAGGGGAAGGCTACCCTTCTCATCCCACCGTTGCTGACGATAAAATAGTGGTAGACTTTAGTAAATAAGAAGTCAACAATAAAGAAACCACTGTTGTAATTGAATTCTGTGAAGAACTGCTTCCAGTTTCAAAATTAAAAATGAATGCCAGGATCGAAACGTTTAGCAGCAAAGAAAAGGCACTAATGACAGCTTTATGCCTTTATTACGCAGCAGCATCCTTTCCTCTGTGCACTAATTACTCTGTACCTACTTATTGCTGCTTCTTGTTTTAAAGGGGCCGGATTTATTTATATGCTGTGTGTGTGTAACAGAGGTGCAAATTGAAGTAATTATTAGTGAAGCTTTGCAGCAAACTTTTTTATGGGAGTGACCACAGAAAGGGAAGGCAAAGCAAAAGCAGTGTGGGACAATTTATATCCTACACACTCTCACACCCACCAAAAATTGTATTGACGCGTAGTGGGCTGGCGACTTTTGGACTTGAAGAGGGATACATCTACTCCTTTCAGTGTCTCCGCCCTGCTAAGCCTTCCCCTTTTTCATTATATTTTAAATGTAATGAGTTGGACAGGAAAATGGATGAAACTAACTCACTGGAGATGCTGCAAAAATATAAATTTTACACATTAAAGCATTTCGATTTAGAGGAGACGGAGAAAGGGTTTTTGAAAAGAAAGATTTAAATTAAAAATGTGTTCAAATGGGTTTACAAAACTAAACCGATCAAAAATAGCAAATAAAATTAAGGTAGAAACAATTAGTTGGGCTAGAGGGAATGTGTTAGAAAGTTTTCTTTAGATACAGTCTAACTTTAAAGACTTTGCCCTATCGAGAAGTTGATTATTAAGTAATCCAAAGGTATGATTTTTTGCTTTTTGGTTTTGAATCCTTAGCTTTTTATAAATATCTTTTAAAATGCGGCCCAAGAGATACTCATGATGGGAGTAAAGACGGCTTATTCACTTCTTCAAACTGCAAATTCCAAAGGGATTAAGAATGCTCGAGTGCAAGACACTTTCATGTAATTCTGAGATCACCAGTAAGGAATTTGATCTGGATAAGGATGTGGATAAATGCCACATCAGCAATGAAAATGAAATCATTGAAGAAGTGATACAAGAAAATCAATGATTTTAGATCTTTATATTTTTATTTTTTATTTTCAGAATCCTTATATTTTTTCGCCTTAGAGACATCAGTATCAAAATTAGCAAAAGATGTCAAAAATTGAGGTAAAAAAATGGTCGAACCCAGCTGTGGATCAAACTTTTTAGGGAGGTCGTTGAATCGATGGTTGATTGTACTTTAGCGTGATATTTTTTGTTTTTCGCTGCAGAAATTTTGATGTGGAATATAGTAGGCCACCTTCTAGTTAGCCCTCATTTTAAAGTGATTAAATAATAGTAACTCATGAGCCACAATTAAAATATATACAATACACAGAGAAGAACAATTGTGAAATAGAGAACATTGGAAAAGTATCTACACATTAATTACACATTAAACTAAATCTTTACGATTTTAAAAATGTATTTTCGAATAGAGTTTTAAAAAATTAGCATATTATTAGAAAAAAACCTTAAGATACATTAAAGTATTTAGACCAGATTAATAATGCCAACTTGGAAACCCGTATGTAAGATAGGAAAATTTACGTAATTAGCTTAAAGAAAAGCTACTTTCAATCTATCTTAGCAAAAAGAGGAAATGAAAAGCAAAAGTGAGGTTCAAATAATGTTCTAAGTATTACTGAGGACACCCATCAATTTATAATCTTTAATTCTATACTTCCACCCACCACTAATATTAGATAAGATTCAGAAGCCGATTGGATTCCCGGAAAATAGCACCTCTAATTAGTTTTTAAGAAAAAAAAAACATGTGCCTAGTGTAGAACCAAAGGGATGTTTGGGTACAAACTTTAATTATCATCTTTACATAGATCTATATAATCACATAAAAATTTTGTACTGAAATCGGGCTAAGACTCCTAAAATGATACGAAACACTGTTCGAAAGGCATATTATGGTTAATGAAGAGAAGATGAGTTCCCGACAACCAAAAACAAAACAGAATAAAACAAGGTTGGGCCATAGGCCGCCTCGAACAAAAATGGACAAAATGTCTGGTTCGCTCTTCCCAAAATGAGTGTGTGAAAAAGTAGATGAAAAAGATTATTAAGAATGTCTTAAAGTTGTTGCTGTCTCCATTCCATGAAAGCAGTGTCTATTCAACAGACAAGATTAAGGACAAAATTGATTAATTAAGATTGGTATTTAAGTGTAAAAAAAGAAAGTGATTAAAATTTGAAAGCAAAAAAGTCAATATTTTAAAGCTCTTCTTTCCATATATTCCCGGGATATAGAATACATATTTGTATATTGCCATGACAAATAATCACTTTTCGAAATCTGAAAACGATAACAAACAAAAAAAAACACATTCAAAAGGCTGATTTGGCAAAAAATAATTAACAAAAAAGTGTAACAAAGAAAACATGTATTCTTATTAGGTTGACCAAAAAAATTAAAGCCAAAAAAACCTACCTTTTTCTGAAAAAAAAGCCAAAATCAGCAACAGTGCTTAATGTAATCTCATAATTTGAATGATTTGACAAGAATTCAACAATCAATCCAACAAAATTTATAATAACAGAAAATGTAAAAAATAATAATAAAAAATCACATCCAAAAAGCGGAATGTGAAAAAGCTTTCAAAAAATAAGAATAAATTACATGTTGCAGTATTGGCCGAAGTAGCTAACACGTCAAAATAAAGCATTGCTTAGCTCAGCTATTTAGCTTAGGAAATTTTAAGAGCATTAAAAAGGTTGATTTGTATTATGACCTTATCCATGTCTCAACAATAACAATTTATAAATGCAAACGTCTAACAAAAAGTTTCCTCGTAATTTCTCCTTCATTTCAAACTAGACAATTAACTTTTGTTTGTTTTGTTGGGTCACCGTTAATAAAACACATCTTTAAGCTAGTGCTTGATATAAGATTTGTAATGAAAAGTTAAAAGCATTTTTAAAAACCATCTCAAACAGATCGTTCACCACCCGAAGATAGTCGCACACATTTTTGTGTAAATTTGCAAACCAAACCTTGAGCATGTGATTGAGCCGAGCCAATGCTTCGATGAAGAAGTCACCACCTTTGTTACTAAATTCATAGCGCCCAGCCGTGAACATATATAGAGTCTTGTCCAAATCGAAGTTCATGTGTCTATAATAACATCATTTAAACGATAAAAGAATTAATTGTCTATTGGATGTTTGTAAAATTAGTTCGATAATAAAACTAGAATATACGCCCACCAATTTTCAGAGCTACTTCGTTATTCCCCTCCCCCGGCTTCCAAAAAAATCAAGTTTTCTAAAAGTATTTAAAGACCATTTTAAGCAATATTTTCATTACAAAGAGTTTATATACCGTGTGTAGGATATTACATGTTGGAAGAATGTATCCTAGAGTGGACGTTAAAAAAAGTTTCCGAACTTTTGGGACACTCGGTAGTAATTGAGAGGGTTATAAGGGCTGAATTGAAGAGAGCAAGGGAATAATAGGAGGGCACTTTCTGTAAAGATTTTTTACACCTTTCTCTTGCTGGATCAGGGCAAGAGATGCTTCTAGATGCATTTGATCAAAAGTATTGCTCAGATTCATCTCGCAGGTAAGTCTTTGCCTTACTGGGAGTCTTGGAGGTGAGACACGCACATAAACAGACACGCACATCTCTGGATGCATGACAGTAGTATACACACCGCAGCTTTTTTATGCGGTAGGTAAACCCTGTAAAGGAAACTATGTTCAAGATCTTTTCTTTTCCTACAGAGTGGCCCTTCGTTGTCCTCGTACATCTTGCTTTATATAGTTTTAGTGGCTCTCTGTCAATTCTTTTTTAAAATATACTAATTAATAAAGAAAAAAGGTATGCAATGATATGCACACGCACTCTTTCGAACATATTTTATGTTTGCTATATTAATGATATTTGGCGATGTTTCGGTCACGGCAATGTTTTTTCCGCGACCGGATTTTTGTGGATTGAAAAGGACTTTATAATTGATATCACCTACCCATAGAAGTGTCCCCGAATAAAGTCGTGTATCTTCTCCTTGTTTGTAGCATGCAAATTTTGGAACTAAATATATTAATTTTAGTCATTAAAACACTTAAAGCCCTAAACTCCTATATCACCTCATGCAATGCTGCAAACTTGACCACATTGAGTCCATTAGGCGTTAGGATGTCGGGTTTTCGCTTTAACAGAAACTCTGATTCAAGACCCGTGATTTCACTTAAATATTCACTAATGTTATCTAATTGCCAAAAACCTATCTTAACAAGAAGTACCTAACAGTGGTGAAAACGTGTGCCATGTTAGCAGCTGCTCTTTCCTTAATTTGCATAACGTTTACAGAAATTCGATTAATATGGCCACACACCAAGCAATAACGATGATATATCTGCAGGTTGCCTGCCTCACGGTCACAATCAAACCTGCTCAAATTGTTGTACAGGTCCCTGCCAGATGCACACAAGTGTCTTCCAAGCAGCTAGAAACGAAAATGAATATCACCATAAATAATAAACGTATCTAAACATACCGTAGCGTGAGTGGTGAAAACTGTAGCAACACCCAATTTCCACAACCTAAAACAATAATGTAAAAAATCCAGCGTTATAATTTCAGCCTACCGGCTCATAATTAATCCAATGCCTGCTTGCCACTCATGAAAATGGGCTACCATCAAAGGGTTGAAGTTCTCAGCAGAGTCGGCAAACTTAATTGGTTTTATCTTTTTTTATTTACTGGGGTGGCCTCCTGCATCACTCCCTCCCACAGATGCCTTCTTCCCGTGGCCATAAATGCCCAAAATCCCAACCTCCCCGTAATTCCTCCTCTCTATAATTTCTGCTAAATTCCTTTCCGCTTGTAGTTTCACGGGAGGTAGGCCAAACTTATTGTTAACTATATTCACAAAATATACAACTCACAGTTTTGAGGAACAAAGCCACCAAGAAACCAAAAATAATACAGTCATTAGCCTCTTTATCCAGGTAGGGCACCCCAATGTTGCACTTCTCCCACAACTAAAGACAACAATTTTGTATTTGTGATTGAGAGCAGAAAACTACCTCATGCTTCCAAGCATCCAACTTCCAAGCTCCAGAGCCAATATCGAACAACACCACTTTGGGGTAACCGTCAATGAGCCATCGACCATATACCACTCTATAGCCCCATTCTTGCATTTGATCCAGCGTATATTTCATACTTGCTGCAAATGGTTAAGGTTTTCATTGGATATTGATGTCTGATAAGGATCCCAACCTGTATCCGGTTCCAGCACTTCCACCTAATATTACGAAAGGACTTTTTTAAAATTTATTGAGTCAATGAAATAACCTCAAGTTTGACCCTTTCCTCGTTGTACGGGCCCATCATACAGTACTGGTCACCCAGTTCATCTGTGCTAACTGGCGCTTTTGTTCTCAGAACGGTGTAGATGCCGCCCACTTCAATATTTAAATAAGAAAATGGTTAAAGTATAATATCCCGGAGTTAGCCGAAAAATAGTTGCGTTATTACTAAGATTCATGAGCTGAAAAACCTGTACAGAAAAAATATTGAAAAGCTAGTCGACGATTTGATTTTTTTTTTCAAAAAAGTGAGTTCGTGTATTGAGAGATCAAGTAAAATCGAAACTTAAATTTTTATTAATAAAAAATTTAGAGGCTAAAATTGAGATACAAACCCTTAAAGTCGAAAGCGGGCCTTGTTAGGGGAAAAATAATAATTTTAGTAACCTTATTTCCTGTAATGTGCTTCCATCATGGAAGTTCCATGGTTCGCAAAAAGGTAAAAAATTTCGGTACGTGACAAAATAACGCCGCTCCGAAACATCGCCGCGCCAAAACATCGCCGCGGATAAAACACCGCCGGCCATAACATCGCCGGACATAACATCGCCGGGACAAAACATCGCCAAATGTCTATCGCAGAATCTATCGCAATCAAATAATCGTCGCACCACACAGTGCACAATCAATCAATATTATCAGAGAAAAAAGATGGTAGCTACCAACGTTGGGAACCCTTTTATGCCATCGTTGATTTACAACAACACTTATTGGGCATTTGTGTGGCTGAGAGAAAAGAAAGATGTGCTGATGTTTCTACTTTATATGGCATTATATAGGACGTTTTAGGGATTTTGTGACATTTGTAACGTCAACCCTCAAACGCCGCTATGCCTTCTTTACCTTTGTGCAAACCATGTGTGCCCTTCCTAAATTAAAAAAAAACGTGTATGTAACATTGTATTTTCGACGTGTATTTTGTTAGTGGATTCTGTGCAGTGTTTTTCAAAAATACGCCTACACCTGCAGCAGAGCTACACTTAAACCTACAGCTACACCTACACTACGCCAAAAAGCTACATCTATATCGACGCCTACACTGCCCAAAACCTTATATGTCCCCCCCCAAGTGCATAAGTGCCTTCAAAATTATAAGTATTCCGTTTGAGACAATATGTTACATATATGATTAAGTACACTGTAGGTATAGTTAAACCTACGCCAACACTTAAAACTACACCTACACCTCAAATTGTAGGTGTAGATGTAGGTGTGTTCTTTGAAAACACTGATCCTTATATACCAAAATATAGCCTAAAATGTAAGTTACAATTTGGTATATAACGCACCCATGAATCACCTACAAAATGTATGTCTGAAACATAATGCCACATACACTTCTTTCAATTAAGGGTGGAGAGCGCTTACTAGAACAAATACAACAACTATCTTCAGAGAAAAATTACCTTTGTTAGCCACCTCCCAAGAAACTTCAAACACAAAGCGATTCTCGTGCTTAGCAGTCTCCCCCCTGTCAACGGTATCATCACCAGCAATATTCATCTCCTAAAAAAATTTCAATAAAAAGTCATAAAGCTTCGTAAAATATTGGCATGTCTAATAAATACAACGAATTAGGGAGCCTTTGTGTATAAGAAAGTATTATGAAGAGCCCAGTTTAGTGATTAGCGTAACTTTTACATACGATGTAGAAATAATGTAGAAATTTCTATAGAGTGGATTTTGTTTTGACTAGGACCACAAAGTTAGCTTTTTTGTTTTACATATATGGTAATTGTTCGAAAAATTCTGCACAGTCCTAATTTTCTAGAAATAATTGTCTTTTTGAAATATTAACTCGAAAATACCAACCGCAAATTGTCTAACAAGACGAGAGGATGAGTTTTTGCGAGTAAACTTTGTGCTTCCAGGTGATTCAGCCATTTTTACGTCTTCTAAAATACCAAACTTTACAGAATTATTTTGTAAAAAATAATAGAGACATCCAAATATAAGTAAACTGTTAACATTAGAGTTGCTGAATGGACAAATGTCTGGATAAATAGAACAATTATTTGGTAAGGGGACCTTTCGTCAGATTTTGACAAATGTCAAAATCTGACGAAAGGCTAATTTTCCAGTGGTCCCTCCCACTTGTAATTTTTGGGCTTAGTGAAAAAGTTAACCGTAAAAATGGTTACCCTAAATTCTCTACAAATCCTGACCCTCTAATAATCGTCTATTTTCGTTTTCAAATGGTCCAAAAATTTCGATTCTCTTAAAAAAAGTAAGCCAAGCAAAAATACCTGGTAAAGTTTTGTAAAGTTTATTATGCACGTCTGACACAGGCCTGTGCTGGCCTCCGGAGGAATCCTCCGGAGGGGAGGATTTTTTCCTCCCCTCCACCTCCGCCCCGGAGGACGGAGGTGGAGGCGGAGGAAAAAATATTTGAGGCCGGAGGAAAAAATTTTTGAGGCCGCAGGCCGGAGGCGGAGGAAAAAAAAATTGAAGCCAGAGACTGGTCCAGGCTGGTCCAGATTCCTACCTCCTGCGGAGGATTTCTCCGGAGGGGAAGATTTTTTCCTCCCCTCCACCTCCGCCCCAGAGGCCGGAGGTGGAGGGGAGGATAATTTTTTTCAAAAATACAGGCCTGGTCTGACATATCTTAAAAACATAAGAAAAACAAAATCTTCAGACTACTTAAAGTTTACGTTTTGCGCTGTGCTACATGTTGAGCGACATTTCCTATACTTCCGGATAATTCAGCAATCCTAATATAATCCATAAGACAAAACAAAAATTAAAATATTTGTCTCACAATTCATTCACGAAAACCAAGATAAAATGTGTAAAAAATTTGACGAGTCTTGGGAGATTGTTCACCAGAAAGTTTACAAAAATTACACCAGAAAATAAATTCGCTTCTTGTTAACAATAAATTCAACAAGAAA
This sequence comes from Subanguina moxae, assembly GCA_000981365.1. Classification (NCBI taxonomy): domain Eukaryota; kingdom Metazoa; phylum Nematoda; class Chromadorea; order Rhabditida; family Anguinidae; genus Subanguina; species Subanguina moxae. The sequence continues at coordinate 496 of BBSZ01013128.1, read as the reverse complement.
TTTTGGATATCTATACAATTTTGAGAAGAACAATAGAAAGACAATCAATTTTAGTCAAAATAATCAATTTTTTTATTTTTCAGAAAGTCATAGAGCATCTTTTCCTCTTTCTAGAAGAGAAAATTCGGGAACACTATCAATTATAATTCTTCTTATTCAGGCAAACTAATTATTTTCAGTAGCAATATATTGATTAGAGTGTTTGAGCAAGAAAGAAATAATCTTTTTGTAATAATTGATATAAGCTATAGTATGTGCAAAAGTATGTGCACATCTTATAAACTTTTCCATTTGTGACAACTTTTCTGTTTTTATGCATGTATTCAAATACTTTGCACATCACTTTATTGAATTTTTATCGCCCGCTCAAATGGTGTATCGTAGTAGGATTTATGTTGATATTAAAAACTCAATAAAATTGATTGATAAAAATTCCATAATATGATGTGCAAGATATTTGAATAGATGCATAAACAGAGAAAAGTTGTCACAAATA
>BBSZ01013127.1:0-21496 GCA_000981365.1 Subanguina moxae | reverse complement strand
GACACTTGTAGCCAGTGCCGACAGGTAACGGCGAGCCAAACGTGAAAGTAGCGGAAATGTCTTTTGGTTTACCTAAATAAATAACGGCTATATGTACTTTCACCCCTCAAAATAATCATTTATCTCGTCAAAATAATCATTTACCCCGTCAAATTTGAATTCCCGCAAAATGATTATTTATGATTATTTTGCGGGAATTCAAATTCGACGGGGTAAATGAGTAATTTTGACGGGGTAAATGAGTAATTTGACGGGATAAATGATTATTTTGCGGGAAATTCAAATTTGACGGGGTAAAAAATTATTTTGACGAGATAAATGATTACTTTGAGGGGGTAAATCAATTTGAGCCTTTAAAGTATTGTGTATTGGGGAATGAACAAAAAGGTTTTTTGAGTCCACTTTTTTTATTTTACAGACAATAACCTGCAAAAAGACTAAGAATAGATGCAGTAAGTAAAAATAACATGAATAATATAACAATAATAATATCAACAAAATATTTCCACTTCTCTAACCATTGCTGTTTTTTCTCAAACCCAGCATTTTGAACTTGTTCGATTTGTATCTTCTATATATATGCATACTTCACTGTAATCTTTCTGTCAGCGAAGTGTGCTGGGATTTTTGTTTCACCCTGATGGCTCGACCCTGATGCCGGCATCAGGGTCGAGCCCCTGGTGCCGGCATCAGGGTTGTGAGGGGCTGTGGTTTTGGGTAGGGCTGGGGTTTTGGATAGGGCTGGGGTTTTAGGTAGGGCTGGGGTTTTAGGTAGGGCTTCTGGGACGCTTTACCCGGAATCCCAACCCTAGCCAGAAACGGTAGGGGAAACGGGTGAATGGCCTTCCTCTCCTAATGCGGCCCCTATTCTCCTCTAAGTTAATATTGTGGCCTCTTTTTAGCGAAATTGTCGCTTAGAAATGGTTTTTAAGCACTGTTTAAAAAATCGATTATTGGGGGGGGGCAGGTGTATAACTGAGTAGCGTCAATTTTTTTTTTGTTTATAAGTAGAAAGTAGACTGTATCACCCGAAGGTTTATCGAATGAAAGACACCATTACTACATGCCCTCATCAGCGACCCGGAAAAAGTTGTGTGTGCATTCTTTAATCAAAAGAGTGAGTCAATTTCAAGGCGAAACAAAGAGGTCTACCATACAAAATATTAATGCTGGCTGGTTCCCACCATCTTTTCAGCCACACAACCAATACAATTAACTAGTAAGCAGAAGGTGAACAACAACTTTTTTCAGCACCACCAGGGGCTTTCTGCTGCTTTGCTCCATTTCGCAAGCTTTTAATTTGGCTTCCCACCTCAATTGCCTTTGCTTTTTAGTGTCTTCATTCTCGCGCAGATCAAGCTAGTTTTTTTTAATGTGGTTGTAGTGCTGGAGAAAAAAGAATGTTGTGGGATTGAACACATGGACTTATCAATGATTCTCTTCTTCTTTTGTGGCTGTGTTTATGTCAGCATTGGTTGGTTAAAGAACGGGTTTCCCCACACTGGGTTTTTTGGTTTGCAAGGCTTTTCTGGAAGAGTCTATTGCTGTTGTTGTTTCTTGTGTGGATTATTGCGATTGTGAGCATACAAGCAAATACTATTGTCATTTAGAGTTGTGGTTGTTTCCAAAAGTTGCGCAAAAGTTGACCTGAATTATAGCTATAACTTCTACTAACTCAGTCTAAATCGCGTTTGGAGATATTTTTTCAACGGTTTTATGCTTGAAACGTGAAGTAACCTGGTTTTTGAGGGGTGAAGTCATTATTTAGGGAAAAAATTCGCCTGTAAAGTGACTTTTTGCGTTGGTCACTCAAGCTTAGTCGGAAAAGAGCACAAATAATTAGGGTTTTTGTCAACCATTATTTTGTTCCTTGAAGTTTCTTGTTGCTGGTAGAATGTAAAATAAATGGTTTGTTTTTAAATGACTTATTTATAATGGCATTCAGATGGCGATGAAAATCGAGGTTAAGGGTAATCTTTATTGCCACCACCCCTGATGTCAAAAAAATGCACGGCAAAAGTTTGGTTATCTGGCTTTGTCTTTTCTCTTGTCCTCTTGCACTGGCTTTCGGTAATCTTCTCTTCTGTTCTTATTTTCGGCCTTAGACCAAGTCCTTTTTTTTTCGCTATTCTATTTTGCAAATTCAGTTTTGACAACGTTAATTTCAATTTTTAGCAGCCAAAAGTGAGAAAAACACAAAAGGGTTGCAATTGCTTAGCAGTATAAGAGTGTGTTGATTAACCAGTGTTTCCATTTGCTGCAATAAAGTGACTGTTTGAATGGTGGAGGAGAACAGTAAATAGCGGATGAGACACATTCCTTTTGTGCTGCTCCACTCCTCTTCACCCACCTTGTTAGGTGATCAAGACACAAGAGACACTTCAGCTGTCTACTGCCAACACTCAATTCCATGAGTTACCCTAATTTTTCGGTATTCCAGTTTTTTTTTCTGGGCAAAGATAAGAGTGAATATGTGTAAGATCCCTGACAAAAAGTGGAATTGGTTGGTTAGTAAAGCTAAAAATGGTTTGCTATATTTTTTTTGTTATTTGGGTTCTTTTCAAAGGAAAGTTCATTCCTTTTTTTATATCGTTTGCGTAAAAGTTTTGCGTGCTTTGATGTTTTATTAATGACTTATTGCTTCTTATTTTCTTCTTTATTCCATTTTTTGGTAAATGAATTGAAAAACGTTAAAAAAGCATCTGCAACATTGTCTTCTATGGCTATTCAACAAGAACAAGGAAATCAAAGGAACTGAAGGTGATGGATATTCAAGCAGTTTATAGTAACAACTTAATATCGGACAGAGCGTGTCGAAAATGGCTGGAGAAGTTTTGAAAGGGAGAAAAGGACGTTGAAGATCTTGAAGATACTCAATGCTACCTAACGGTATATTATTAAGTGTTGGAAGAATGTATCCCAGATTGGACGAAGTATTTTTGCCCATTGAAATACCTAAAGAAATTATCGTAGAGATCGTAGAGAGCTGCAGTTTCTTTCTTACCAACAGTTTCTGTTTTTCCATTTATTGAATCAGTGTTTCCGCAGCTGTGTGTAAGACTATTCAAATGTCGTGCCCACAACAACCAACGAAGCATTACTAATTTGCAATTAATTTGCCCTCCCACTCTTGTCTTTTGTGGCAGTGCTAGAAAAATTCCAAAAAAACTTTTTCAACAAAGAAAAACTTTTTTACACCTCTCCACACTTTTGTTCCCTGCTGTCTGACCCGAATTAACTTTTTCTCAGTGAGAGTTCCTCTTTTATCCCTCTTCATAGATCAATTGCCTGGGGAGAGATGCGCATTAGTGAAATCCCTCTCACTTTTTTCCTAAGAAAGAGGATGTGCAATCGCTTTTATTGATCTCCGCTTGGTCATAATTGCAATTTGACTACTTTTTTTAACGTTTAAATGCTTGAAGCGTCTAAAAACAAATTTTTGCGTGGAGGAAGCCGTTAAAGATTGGTTTTTTGCCTTGGTTTGTCCCCAAAATAAACCAACCCTGCACGGCATTTTTAGCCCTTAAAAATGCTTTTTATATTATTAAGTTTAGCGACGGAGGGCATAGCTCGAATTTAAGTCAAAGTTGTGGGTCCAAGAGCAAGGCTTTGCAACCTCTTTGTGCAAATAATAAGTTTCCAACGAAAAATTGTCGTACAGTCAGCCTCTTCTGTGATCCCCCCTCCCCTTTGATAATTGGGTCCGGTCCCTCGAAAGGGCGGATTAGGGTTGATTATATTACTTCCTCTTTATTAGCAACGAATTTCCCCTTCTTGATATGTTGATTGGCTCTTCTGCGTTGAAATACAGTCGAAACTCTCTATAGCAATCTCCCCAAAAAATTCGATCCACAGTTGGGTCCGACCATTTTTTTTTTCCTCAATTTTTGATATCTTTTGCCAATTTTGATATTGATCTGGCTTTACACCATAATTTACGCGAAAATTTGTTACTAAATTTTTTGTTATGCGGATTTTTTGATAATTTTCTATTGTGAAACGGTCTTTTTGCTAATTTTTCATTTGCTAAGCGTGTGTTTTGCTAAGAGTCATAAGATCTCTTTTGATAACTTCAATTAATTAAGAACTTGATATTTTTCCATCCGCTTTTGACACTGCGTTTTTTAAGATTACATTGTATTAAAAGTCTTAAGGTTTGAATTTGCTTGGGACTTGAGCCCGATTTATACGCTATTTAGAAGGTTTACCAGTCCTAATAATCAAGGGATATTTTGTCTGTGGCCGATATTCTAGGCGATATATTCCTGGCATAGTTAATTTCAGTTAACTATTTCACAGTCGACACTGATTAGCTGTAAATAAAAATAGTTACAGTTAATCATAGTCAAGCATCTCACAGTCGACAGCTATGACCAAAAACAATCAGAGTCAACTACAGTCGACGTTCGATTTAACGGACTCTGAGGGACCGGGCTCAGCCGTCCGTTAAATGGGGCGTCCGTTAAATCGAGCGTCATTATTAGTGAATTTCATTGAAAACCAACTAAATCGAATTGGATTCGGGGTCCGTTAAATCGGGGGGCCGTTAAATCGAGCGTCGACTGCATTTCATTGTCAACTATAATTTATATGCACACAAAAACCATCACAAGTCCATTTCAACATCTCAAAATATTTTTTTACGCCATTTCCTTTAACGACAAAAATAAAAACAAACAAAAGGATTAAGCCAAAAAATTTGTCTATAGACGCAAGGATTCTAAAATTGCCAGTCGTTTTTCAGAAAGCCAGCATTATTGCCGTCAAAATAGTCAAACCTTTGTATAACGATTACCTTTTTTTTTCAAAAAGGGTGATCGTTATAGATAGGTTTGTTTTTTAAAAGGCTAAATTATTGAGTTGTGTAAAAGCGGCTGTCAAATTCAGAATTCTTGCAATTTTTTGCCTTGAAGACCTCAATATCAAAATTGGCAAAAGATTTCAAAAATTGAGATAAAAAAATGGTCGGACCCAGCTGTGGATCCAACTTTTTGGGTGATCATTGTAGAGAGGTTCGACTGTACTCCTCTATGTTTATCTCAACCACGGTCTTTAACTCAAGGCTGAAAGTCAGAACAAAAGTCAAGATTACCAAAGGCTAGAGCTAGAAGACGACAACAAAGACATAGAAGAAAAAACCAAAATTAATCGTAAACAATAAAACCTTGAACTCTGTTAGACGATAATCCTCCGCGCTTCTCGATTACCAAGCCACTTTTTACCAAGCCCTTTTAATTTGCAGTGCACCGATAATCCTGTGCCAGCATCAGCTTCTTAAAATTGGTCTGAAATTGATTTTAGGAATGTGTAAACAATTTTTTTAATACAGTCAGCCCTTGATAACCCGGCACCTCAAGGGACCAGGCTCCCAGTGCCGAGTCATCCAGGGTGCCGGATTAACAAGGGTTGACTATACAGTAAATCTTTCACTAAATTTTCTTACGCAACCTAAACGTGTTCTGCGCAAGTTTAGACTATTTCAATACTGATACAGTGGTCAGAACACATTATCTTGACTGCCTCAGAAGAATGTATTTTATTTGTTTTCAGATCCTCTATGCATGTTGGCCATTCTAAATACATCTCTGATTCTGAGGATACCTATTTTGATGTCATTCCAGCTGCTTACAACTGCCTTTTGAGACATTCTAAATCAGTAAAGTGCGGATGTGGAGGTGAGAAAAAGATGTTTGACCGGGCTGAAAACACAACAAATGATCTGCAAATGGCTGACAAGAGTGCTAATTGGCCACCTTTTTCTTCATTTACTACTACCTTGTTTTGGACAACTTTGATTTGTTTGTTGGTGGGAGTTACAGGTTGGTTTTAATTTTTTGTCTCAAAAATACAAATTGGGCTCCATTCTAGTTACTCATTTACGATCAAAACCTATTGCACATTCGTGATTAAAGGCCAAGATTAGGCCTCAACAAGTCAATTTATAGATCCGGTTCTTTTTTTTATAATGAGGTGTAAACTGACGGGAAAAGTTGAAGAATAAAAATTTGAATGATGCAAGAGGTATTTGCTTCAAAATTGGCAATTTGAACATACGCGGTATACCTATCAATCTACGGAGTTGTTCTATTAATTTTTGTTTACTTGGGTTACACTGTTTTACACGAGATTGAAAACAAATCACTTGGAGTAGGTTTATTTTTATGAACACCAGCAGTAAATTGCATTAGTGCAAATCTATTTTAAGTTTATGTTTGATGTTTTAATGGCATTTTGTAAACTTGACAAGAAGCGAAGAGAGAGTAATTGAAAACTGGTTTTTGGAACTCTTTTCTTCCACTCTTCTTTTGAGTGGCTGATTTGGGTGAGCCGGAGGGCAGCCATAAAGAAGATATGGTGAACTTCTCTACGTGAATCATTGATTGCCGCAGAAATAAACACGTCGCCCAAATTTTTTTGGATCACAACTCACACAAAAAATAATTACATAAATATAGAAGATTTTAGGCGCTATTTAAGTACCGTATTTACTCTATTAAGCGGGCATGCCCGCTTATTTTTCGACCCTTTGCTAGGAGGTCCGCTTATTAGAGGGTGCTCGCTCATTAGAGGGTGCCCGCTTAATTTTTGGCCTTTTCTCGTATCATAATTCAAATTTTATTGGGAAACACAATGAAATAGATCTCAAACGACTCAGGAAGAGCTGCAAATTCATTAGCTAAGGTGCCCGCTTATTAGAAGGTGCTCGCTTAATAGAGTAAATACGGTATACCCCCCCCCCTCCAAAAATTTTTTTTATTAATTTAATTTATTTTTTTAGTGTAATTTTATGTGCTGAGTTCAAAAATTGAAATAAAATTGAACATAGTTTTGTTAACTGGGGCCTACCGCATAAAGAAGCTCTAGTATGCATGCATGTTTTATGCATGCATGTTTTATGCATCCAGAGTCACTTTCCAGTGATTTATGTCTCAAGTATGTGTGTCCCCCGGAGGGTTATTGAGAGTTTTTGGCCCTATCCCTCAATAGGAGGGTTTTGCCTTGGTCCCTCTGTTGTTTTTTATGTGTTTTTTTAATTTGCCCTAATTCTACTATGTTTTGGTTACTGGAGCTGGGCAAAAAATCTTTAGATGCTTTTATTCTCTCGGAGGGGGCGTAGGAGGCTTGAAGGGTTAGAGATGCGCGCACAGACTTACCTGCAAGATTAATCCGAGCAAGACTCTTGACCATAAATGCATCTAAAGACTCTTTTTGCCCAGCTCCAGTAATCAAAATATGGTAGAAAATTATACTTAAAAAATCAATTAAAATTTAAAAAAAAAGTTTTTTTTTGGGGGGGTATACTTAAGTAGCGTCGGATTTTATTAAAAACTAGCATGTTAATTTTTTAAAAGTTTTTCAAAAAATCTTCTGGATCATGCAGAATAAGCCACCTACTTACCATTTTTTCGAGCACTATTGCAATTTTTTTAAATTCAGAAAAAATATTTTGAGTGCATCTTTGGCGAAACGTACAAACTTTTTGAGGTTAAACCCTATAAAATGCCGTTTTTTCAGAAATTAAGTTGGTTACTCTGAAAATGGGGTTTTTGTCAAATAAAATTTTTTGTAAAATGATATAAAAATGGTTTTAAACCATGGCTTGTTTACAAAAAAGTGTTTACCGTGGTTTAAACTAAAAAAAAAAAACATGCAAATACTATTATACAAGCAAACAGTGTTTTAGGGTTGGAAAGAAATGGAGAATACCAGAGGTATGACGGCTGGTTCAACAATTTAGGTATTCATTTAAGAACATAAAGCAGTTGACTACTTTCTTTTCATTTTTACCATTGGAGACCTCAGAATAAAAAGGTTCTTTTAAAAATAAGTACTTTTTTTTTTTCAAAACTCGAAAAAATTTTGGGAAAAAGCATGACTAACTGTTGTGTTACCCCTTAAGTTTATTTTTTTGACTATTGCATCTGATTTACTTCCTCTATTCAGCCAATCCTGAGTGGGGCAGTGTAGGCAGTCGGTTGCACAGAGATGTGCCCAGCAACTACCAGGATGGTGTCTACCGACTGGCTAGCAATTTGCCTTCCGCCAGAGCTATATCTGGTTGAAATTTTTTCGATTGAAAGCAATTGATCAAAATTTTTAGATCTCGTTTTTCGAGGTCCTTCCGGCATCCCCAGCCAAAGGAATTTGACCACTATGCTTGCTTTTTTTAGTAGGTTTTGCTTGAAATAGACATTTTGTTGTCTTACTAATATATTATTTTTTAAAGGTCAAGTCGTAGCCTATGAGATTATGCAGTCGACCCAGATCAGTTGTCCGCTGGAGGTGCACAAGATCCCAGTGCCCAGATGTGATCCAGTATTTGACTTGCAGTGTGAAGGCAAGACAGAGATCCCATTTATTAGGGTTGGTATTTTTTTGTTTGTTTTGTTTGTTATTTTTCATTTTTTGCTTTTCTTCAAACCGATATATCTTGCAGGCAAAATACGACAAATCCACTGGACATGGCTTGAACTCGCCCAGGGAACAGGTGAAATACTCTTTTTGGCGTATGGACGTTCCGCAAATAATTGCATCTTCAAATTTTATAAATTTTGCCTTGGTCCCCAAGCTCATTTTTTCGCAAAAATGTTTTTTCTCAGAATGTCTCTCAAACAGCTGCTTTTTGATTTTTCGTTTCTTACACTAATGCAACACACTTTTATGCATGCAAATAAACCTTTAGGCTTAGGGTAGACCAGCAAAGGTTAGAAGTGAAGCAGCGCACACTTTGCTTCCTTTAGGCTTAGTACCGTAAAACCTCTAATAACAAGCAACTTGTTGAACTTTTATACTACTTGCAAGCTATGAAGCTTAAGAGGAAAAACGAGGTTAATAACAATAATGAAAGTAATTGGTCAAAATATTCGTGTTTTTTATGCCAAAAAACGTTGTAAAGCTAAACAGTAAATTGCGGTGTATAATAATGAACTGTGAAATAAACCTGATCTAAATAAATGAAAATTTGAGGTGAATGACCGCACTAGCTGGATCGATGCCTCTTTTTTGTACAGCACTCAAGAGCCCTGGGTGGCTGCTCTGCGTTCGTTTGAGAACGGCACTTTGCTGGAAGGTATTCCTTCAACACATCAAAAAATTTATAAAAATCATTAAATTTATAAAAAAAAAGCTTAGGCCTAAGCCTAAGGAAAAACCCACCCTAAGCCTTTAGTGGTCCCGCGGGAATTTAAATTTCGAAAGTACTGTGACAAGCAAGTTTCCTGCCCCTTTAAGTAGGGTTGACCTCCCGCGCCCTTCTGTCCCTTAATTTGTACTAAAATAATACTAAAAAGTCCCTCCCGCCCCTGAATTTTTTCTAAAATCATACTAAAAAATCTCTCCGCCACCCCTCCCACCTTAATTTTTTTTTGCTGATATCCCTCCCGCTAGCGATTTTACGGGAGGGAGGCCAACCCTACTATTAAGGGCTTAAAACAAAATGATTATTTATGGGAACTTTTATTTAAATGCTTAAAATCTTTTATAGAAAGGTTCAGCCAGCTGTCTTATGTCCACCTGATATTACCTAGAATTTGCAGGTCCAATGCCGGGCTATCCCCCCTTCAACAACCCCCACATTCCACTGATCAACCCTCCTCCTCCACAAATTCACCGACTCATGAATCCTGAGAGGTTGTTTAGTGAGTTGTGGTCTTTTAAAATCAATGACTGCATTAATCTGTTACGTTCAAGTACTGGGAGATCCACGAATCAATGAAAATCCCGGCTTGCTGAGTTTTGGCCTCATTCTCTATCGCTGGCACAACATCAATGCCAAAAAGCTGCAGAAAGAATACCCTAATTGGACTGATGAGGATCTTTTTCAAGGCGCTAGAAGAATCGTCATTTCCACACTGCAGGTTGGTGTCACAACTAACGTTGTATTAGGTTGTTCAGAGAGTATCGTAGTCTTTTTAATTGTTAAACATCAGCTTGATCCCTCTTTTTTACATATTATTTTCGTTTTTTTTTTGTATCCGCTTGCAATATAGATTGCGATATACTGCCAGCTCAACACTTCTTCAAATTTTTAAATAAAGATTCTAGATTTTATAGAATTTTTTTATAGAATTGAGAGACCCCTCAGCAGGTAAAAAGAAAGCAACGTTGAGTCAACTGATACCGCATTAGAAAGAACAGATCCCGGGCTACACACTGGAAAAAAAATTAGAAAAAGTTGGTGTAATACAGTCGAGATAATCAAGCTTAAGCAATTTGACGGGATAAATGAGTAATTTAACGGAGGATTTCAATTTGAGCCTATTTTTTTAGGTACTCTAGACATTTTTAATGTTTCTGTGCAAGAAATTATAAAAAAATAAATATGAAAAAATATTTAAAAAAAATCAAAATCATGGGCGCGACCAAGTTGATTCTTACAACTTGCAAAGATGCAGCCCTCTCTGAACGAGAAATCCTTTTCCTTGCATCACTTTTCTGATATTAGTTTTGGTTTTTTAGAACATCATTTTGTATGAGTTCCTTCCAGCATTGTTGGCCATAAATCCCAATCAAATCCCACCTTATGAAGGTCTGCTGTCTTATCTTTTTATAAAGACTTTTTTGTGGTTTTAATCTCCTTTTCTTTTTGTTGCAATAATATATATTCTCCTCAATAGGATACAAACCTCATGTACCATCTGGAATTTCTCATTCGTTTGCAACCACAGCATTTCGCTTTCCCCACTCATTAGTGCCACCTGGACTTCTGTTTCGTAAGAGGAATAGTCGGTGTGAGTTCAGAGAAGAGGTTGGAGGCTTCCCTGCCCTTCGGTTGTGTCAGAACTGGTGGAATGCTCAGGATATCGTCCAAGTAAATATTTTTAAAGTGATCAGGCATAACTTTTACGTCTTCTTAGGAGTACTCAGTGGATGAAATTGTACTTGGAATGGGTAAGAAAAGTTTTTTGAAGAAATTATACAATGAAAAAAACTCTAAAACAGTTAACCATCGTCTTTTCCAGAAATTTTTGATACTTTTAAACAACAGTGCCCATTTTTGAAAAAAAGTTCTAAAGCCCCCAGTAATGGTCAATTTTCAGCTTTGGGTTACCCACAGGTAATCAAAATGTCTTCAAGAATTTGAATTTCCAAACAGAACTACAAAAAGTTTCTTAATTCGTGAGATATGATCAAAAGTTTCATACCGACATGTTGGAATAGCGATCACCTTGTTTGCAGTCATATATTGGCAAAGGACATAGAATTGTTGGCCATGATTTTTCCCAAGCTTTTTGATATTTTTGAATAAAAGTACCCATTTGTGAAAGAAATTCTTTTTTCTGAGGCCTCCCAGTAGTTAAAATGTCCTCAGAAATTTGAATTTGTAAGCAGAATTTAGAAAAGTGGCTTGATTGCCGAGATATGACCAAAAGTTGATTTATCAACATTGTGAGACACCGACAACCTTATTTGCCTCCATATCTCGGCAAGCAAATCACATTCCTATATTATGCTTTCAGATTCGGATTTCCGAGGACATTTTGACCACTGAGAGGTTTCAGAATAAAAATGGCTACTTTTATTTAAAGATATAAAAAAGTTTGAAAGAACCCAAGCCACCTACTGTTGTTTTACCATCGATAAACACACATTTTTCTGAAATTTTATTTTCAGATTCGGATTTCTGAACATTTTTACTGCTGGGTGGCTTCAGAATAAGAAAAAATTACAAAAATGGGTAATTTTGTTCAAAACTATCAAAAATTTCGGAAAGGAACATATCCAACTGTCCTGTATCCAGAAAAAAAAAATGGTTTTAGCATCCCAAATTGCTGAAGCTGAAGACAATGTTGTGGTCGAGGATTTGAGAGGTTTTTTCTCAACAATTATTAGGCCTATCATAATTTTTTTAGACTTCATTTTTGGACCTATGCACTTCACTCGTCTAGATGTTGTGTCAATCTCAATTATGCGTGGCAGAGACAACGGAATCCCTTCCTACAACCAACTTCGCAAAAGCTTTAATTTGCCATCAAAAACATGGTGTTTACCGTTTAAAACCCCTCTTTAGAGATTTATTCTTTTTTTAGGCAAACAATTAACCCTGGTTGGTTTTTTTCTGTTTAATAGTCAATTTATTGAAATTAACTGCAAATATTTTGGAACTTTACCAAAAGAACATGTCGGTAGGTTTTTTATTGACAATCTCAGAGATAAATGTTTATTCACTGTTTTGTTCAGATGTTCAACCAATTAGCAGAACTGTATGGCTCTATTGACCGACTAGATGGTATGATGAGTTTTTTTTGAACTATTTTTGGTTTGCTAGGACATGCTCATATCCCGCAATGCCATGAAATATTTTGAACGCGCGGGCACCAGTTTTTCCATACAAGACCCAAGAAAACATAGGACAGTTGGCCGTGCTTTCTCCAATATTTTTGAATAAAAGTACCTATTCTGAGAGCATTTTTTGTTGTAAGGCACTTCAATGGGCAAAAGGTCTTCAGAAATTTTCAAATTTGAAAGCAGAATTTCAAAAAGATGCTTTTTTGGGCAGATATGGCTGCAAGTAAGGTAGTCGCTGTTTCAAAGGTCGGTATGTCAGCTTTTTTGATCATATCTTTGAAATCAAGAAACTTTTTGTAATTATGTTCGCAGATTCGAATTCGAGTATAGAAAAAGTGGTGCTCACGCGTTCAATCAATGCGTTATGATCCTTTAAGTTTTGCATAATTTTCGCAGCATATGTGGGAGGCATGTTGGAAACAAATGGATCTGGCCCAGGAGAACTTTTCACTAGAATCATTTTTGACCAATTCCTTCGATTGCGAGATTCTGTCAGTTTCATGAGATTTATCATGATATTAAATGAAATATGTTTCAGGATCGCTTTTGGTTTGAGAATAAGCAGAACGGGTAGGTGTTCTTTTGGATCATTAAAAAAATGTTTAAAGATGTTCATTATTAGTTAATTTAGGTTTCTTACTGAAGAAGAACAGAAGAAGATCAGAAACATTTCTCTGCGTGAAATCATCAAACAGACAACTTGTATGTTCTTTTTTGGAGAAAGCTGAAATATTATGGCAAAAGTTTCCGCCCTCCTGTAAAAGCTTCAGACCCGGCACGAGATTAAAGGCTACATATAATATACTCCAGTTTAAAACGTTTTGAAAAGCCGTAAACCATACGGGAAATTTGGCGAGAATCTTGCTTTTGACATTATATCAATATTGCATGCGCGAGTTGAGTGCATTAAAAAAATTCATTTGTCAGAAAACGACCTAGAGAAAAGCTACTGCCAAAATAAAAGTCCTACATAGCTTATTTGATACACCATGTGTTTCTAATTTCAACTACTTTTAGCAATCGAAAATGACGAGCTCCAACGAAATGTTTTCTTTTGGTACGTATGAATAAATTAAAGTTTAATTTTTTTACGAAAACTTTAGGCAGAAGGGTGACCCTTGTCCACAGCCTTTCCAGGTAAGTTTCACTTCGCTTTTTGGTTCAGAAGTTCGGTAAGTTTTTATTTGTTTTAGGTGAACACAACCAACTTGGAGCCATGTGTGCCATTCATGAGGTTCGACCATTTCACTGGCAACGAAGTGACCTACATCTTCACTGTCATTGCTCTTGCCACAATCCCTATCAGTAAGTTGACCGTTGAAGTCTTCATAATTTTTGGCAATGAGAAATAACTTCAGTCTGCATCGGCATCGGCTACCTGTTGATTCAGAAACGTAAAAAAATGGGCATGATCTTTGAACCGGGTCTTTTTTAAATTTATTCTCACCTTTTCAATATCTTTTATATTTAAAGGAATCCGCTCACTCAAAAAACCATGTGTTTCTCAAAAAGCTCACTTGAAGGATGACATAGAATATACGCGTCAAATAATTGCCAAAGATATGAAGTTTAGTTTGCCAGGTAGGTTGTTCTCAATGTCTTGGACAAGATAAATAGTCGAATACAGTTGGGCAAGAAATACAGACTCAATTATTTAGCAATCGAGTGGTTGAATGAAGCCTTCTGTCGATCTGTTATTGGTCAGTTATACGTTTTATGTTTTCACTGTCTTAAATTTTACCAAACTTACTTGCCTCAAAAAATTTTCAGTAGAGTTGGATACTCACTGGGCAGTGTTGAAAATTCTAAAAAGGCGTGGCAGAGGAACACTCCGTAGGTTGGACTTCTCTGACGCTCATGTGGTTCGCTTGACAGGTTCTTACAACTTCCTGTTTTATTGGACCCTGTTATTTTGATTTTTTTTAGTTACTCGTAAAGCTAGTCGCTCAGTGCATGGGCCATTTGTTGTGGTATCTGTGCCCAAGAACTATGATATGGTGAGACTTGGCAGAAGCCTTCTTAATTACCATTATATTATTATTTTTGTTATTGTGCAGGTGTTGCGACTTCAAAACGAAAGCCAATGGCTGCAATTCCGATGTGCTCTAGGAAACTGCCTTATCAAACATGGCAAGCTCATCAAAGAAGTCGAGGCTGAGAACGATGTGCTCCTGGAGGCTGCCGAAACCAAGGACAAACGACAAGAAAAATTGCAAGCGAAGTTTTTCTTCTGATGCTTTTTTACATGAAATATTTTTTCAGAGACCATTTTTTCAGAGAGGCATACTCTAGGGTATGTTTAACTAACACTTCTTTTGTGGTTACATTATCTTGACTTGATCTTTTTAGGCTTTCAATCAGCCGAAACTGAGTGATTCAAATTCTGAGTTTAATAGCTATGTGTCGGAGCAGGTGATGCACATGACATTGACCAAGTCTGAATTTGCCGATGCCCTTGGAATGCAACCTAAAGATTTGTTTGTGCAGCGAATGTTCTCTTGCATGTCATTGAATGGAGGACAAAACAGTGACTCTGTGTGCTTTCAAGAATTCCTCACTGTATTGAAGAGGTTTACACAGGGTAAAATTAAAGTTTATTGATTGTCTTTCGCGAATTTGTTAGTTTCTAGGTACTTTGAAAGAGAAGCTTCAGCTTGTTTTCGACATGTGTGATAGGTTAGAAAATTACAGCCAAAATGTTTAGGTTTGAAGTGGAAAGTTAAGTATTTCAGAAATCATGAAGGACAAGTTCAGAAATTGGAGTTTTGTGAATTTGTCAAGTCTCTGAATGTGGCTGCTGGAGTGCGGATAGATCAGAACATTCAGAATGATGTGATTGAGTCCGTATTGCATAGGGGTAACACTGTTTTTTACAACATATCGTTTTTTAAGAGTGATATGGAAAAAAGTTATGGGCAAAAAAAAATTCTCAAAAATTTTGGATCGCCGTGTATTTTACATACTGCAGTTATCAGGCGACATTCTACCATTTCCAAAATTGACTTCGGTACATCACGAAAAGGCTTCTCCATTTGAACTTTGACAATAAATAACTAACCAGAAATTTAAAGCACAAGGTTCGGTTTTTAAGAACGAGGAAATAATGATTTTCCGAACACGGGTCGACATTCTTTCCAGTCAATACCAGGTTTCATTTGAAATTATAAAATGATTGTAAATCATAAAATGATTGTAAATCACAAAATGATTTCCTTACATATTGCTCCCCCCGCCTCTTCCCATGAGGGGTTTGGAAACTGGAAGGGCATGATCGTCTATAAGAATAAACACGATATGCTATATATACTGACAGTTTACAGCTGGAATTGATGCCGAAAGAAGCATTTTGACCTACAAAGATTTTGAAGCCATTTTCAGGCAACAACTTTCCTGTTACCAATGGCATTTCCTTTTTATCATTAAATTTAAGCCAAATGGATGACATTCGCAGACCTGTTGGAGTACATCTTAGAGGGGCTAATTTGAAGGTGAATCTGGAAGAGTTAGTTCAATTTTTAGTTTGACTACTTTACACCTAAATGCATTTATTTTTGGGACTCAAAGCTTGAACAGTTTTGCCGTGACATCCGACTCATCAGTCTACTTCCCAACAAATTCCATCTCACTTCTGCTTTCCTACCTGGAGACCTATCGCCAACATATTGTTGTTCTCTTCCTCTTCTTTAATTTCAATGCTATTGTCTTCTTCGAGAGGTTTTGGCGTAAGTTCTCTTGACCTTCATCCACAATTGTCTCCTATAACTTATATTCGCTTGGCTTCAGACTACCGCTACGAGAATGAGCATCGCGACTTGAGGCGGGTTATGGGTGTCGGCATTGCTATCACTAGAGGGGCTGCAGGTTTTTTTTTACAATTTGAACAAAATTGGCTTAATATGTTTTTCAGCTGCTTTGTCTTTTGACATGGGACTAATCCTACTCACGGTGTGTCGCAATGTTCTCACCATTATTCGAGAGTCTTTCGTGGGAGAATATTTGGTAATTTTCAATTTTTGATTTGCTCTAAGGATTCGCTTACCCATGGAGTTTTGTTTAGCCACTCGATGCAGCAATAACCTTTCATAAAATTGTTGGCATCACCACCGGAGTTTTCGCAGCAATTCATACCATTGGACATTGCATCAACTTTTACCACGTTGCCACTCAAAGTCAAGAGGGTCTGGCTTGTCTGTTCCAAGAAGCTGTTTTTGGGTCGGTTTTTTGCATATAAAACTTAAGGATCTGTGTTCATAAATCAGGGATCTTAAGCCATTATTTGGCTTTCTCTTTATCATTTTGAGTAGCTTTGTACACTTAAACGCATATGTGGTTGAAGTTGACGCTAACTTGTGGCTAACACTTGGCTGTTTATAGCTTCAGCTAATTCCTATTGTCCGTCCAAAGATTGACATTGAGATAGAATATGAGTTTAGCAAAAGCATTTGAGATAGGAATTGCGAAGATTCCACTGACCAGGTCGTAGTGCTCCGAAAAAGAGTAGGTTTTCTTGGAAACCTACTATTTTCATAATAGAAGTTTAGTCCCTCAATAATGAACGCTTATATTCATCCATTTTTCTTCCGTTCTAAGAGATTTAGGCACTTTTGAGATACAGGATCACCTATGGGTTAAATTTATCTTTTGCACACAAGGTGTTACGAAGTCTTAAACGTTTGTAAAATTTAGTTTTATAAAACTTTTTAAAACCAATCAAAATCAGCAAAAATAACTTTTCTCAGTGTTAGGGGCCAAAACTCGGCAAAGTGTTGAGAAATCAGCGCAATTGGTAGCCTTGTCATAAACTATATATTTAGTTCTAACTTCCTGCCCTCAATCAGCTACTGGTTTTTCGGCACAATTACGGGTGTGACTGGAATCCTACTGGTGGTCACAATGAGCATCATTTATGTAATTGTTGACCTTTTAAAAATTTTAAAAACAATTTTGAAAATCCAGGTATTTTCTGCTCCAGCTGTGATGAAACGTGCTTACCATGCCTTCCGGATCACTCATTTGCTAAATATTCTGCTGTATGCGTTGACCATCCTCCACGGACTACCCAAACTGCTGGATGTATGACACTTTTAGGCTTTGTATGCGTTTTTTGTACTTACCAAAAAGGTTGCTTCATCTCCCTTCTACCCAAGCTAATATTTTCCGGCAAACCAATTAAAACCTTTAAGTTCGGAGTCAAAAGTTATTTTTACGCCCTCTTCAAGCATTATAGGATTTTTTTCTTGAAGAAGTAATACGAGGTGAAAATGTTAAATGTTAATGTTTAACACTTAAATGTGCCATCCTATATATTTTCCGTACAAACATCTCGGTGGTCAAGGCGTTGTTTTGGGTAGTACAAGGAAGGCATTTAAAGTCATGGCGCTACTGTATTATACGCTCCCCCCCCCACCCAAAAAAAAAAAAAGAACTTGGGATTTATAGGTACATTGACCATATAAAAAACATTTTTTTTTTTCATTTTTAGGGGATGAAGGGCTATATAGGGAGGGGAAGGGACAAGTAAGGGGTCCCTTTCTAAGGAGGGCCCACTCAGGTAAAGAGAAGATCTTGAACATAGCTTTGTCAACTGGGCTTTACCGCATAAAGAAGCTCTAGCATGCATGCTATTTGTATGCATCCACAGCTTGTTCTTGAGTGATTTTTCTCTTAGATATGCTTGTGTGCGCATCTCAACTCCAAGCCCCCGTAAGTGGCGAAGGGGACTTGATAGTTAGAGATGCGCGCACAGGCTTACCTGCGAGATGAATCCGGGTATATATTGTTTTTTTCTTTTGCGGGCTTAATCCAGTAGAGTCAGTCTTTTTAGGTTAGCTTGTTTATTTTTGGTTTTACAGTCGCCGAAATTTTGGTACATTGTAATGGGGCCCATCATTGTGTTTATTTTCGATCGGATAATTGGGATGCGCAAAAACTACAAACAATTGAGAATTGTAGCAGCTGCCATTCTACCTTCTGGTTTGTTTCTAAGGCTAGCTGGACTATGGAAATTGTGTTTATTTTTCTTCAGACATATTGTACATCCAATTCAAACGACCTCATTCTTTCAAATTCCGCAGGTTTACTTGTTTGCTTTCAATTATTCTTTTTCTACGAAATTTAAGTGTAGTGGGCAGTGGGTGAGAATCAGTTGTCCAGCCTTCAGTTGTACCTTCAATGAGCACCATGTAATTTTGCCATTATTAGCTGAATTTTGGTAGTGGAAGTAATCAGTAACTTTTAATCGGGTAATTTAGGCTTTTTCCTTGGCTTCAGCTCCCCAAGCTCCAACACTAGAACTGTACATAAAAGTTGGTTAAAATGCTTTCATTTCATTTTATATGAAATACATATTTGTAAATTGGAGACGCAGTGGTATCATGCTTTTTCTGTCATACCATCTTAAATAATGAACTTTAACCAGACATTTAATGGTTGCGGGTAAATTGCGGGTCGCCAAAATCGGGTCGAACAAAATCGGGCCAGAACATTCATCCGGGCTTTTGGAATCGCAGCAAGGTGGTAGTCTTTATTCTCAGTCATATTTTATTTATTTTTCCTAAAGCTTTGTTTTCTCTTTTCTGTTCACGGCTAACATGCGCTGGCCAACCCCAAGCCTAAGGCTTAGTTGCAAAACTCTCTCCATACACCAAACGAACCAAGTGGATGTCCACTTGGTGTGAATTTTTTTTTCTTACTTTTAGGCACTCAAATTATTTTTCCTGTATTAATTCTTAAGCTTAAAGAAGGTTTGACAAGGGTGGATTGCCGTTTTATAAACTTTTTTTCGACTTTTCCAAAATATTAAAAAGCACTACGTAAGACGGTATTTTAACTCCGTCAAATCTTCTTTAGAATACCCTAATTAATATAAAAAATAATAATTTGAGAGCCTAAAAGTAAGAAAAAAATTTCACACCAAGTGGACATCCATTTGGTTCGTTTGGTGCATGGTTCTCCAGAAAAACCTAAACTTGTGAAGGTTCTTTTCAACACAAACTGAACAGGGAAAATCAATTTTGAAAAACCACGGCCAAAAAAATCATAGCGCTACGAAAAAACGGCCATAATGAAATCATGGGATGAAACGTGTTCACACACCTGCGGCTTTCCCTTGTTTATAATCATGAAACTAGTCTCAAAAAATAGGTGAATCACTCTGTAACAATAGACTAGTGACTATGATCGGCAAGATTGAACACGAGAAGCTGACTTAAAATAGTAGAATGAACATATTAATTAATTGTATGGGCTGGCCCGATTTTGTCTGACCCGATTTTGGCGACCCGATTTTGTCCGGCCCGATTTTACACGACCCGCAATTTACCGTGTACCCACTTAATCATATCTTCTATTCCTCTAAACAATAGAGTAACGAAGAAAGGAGAAATAACATTGTTTAGTCTATTTTTTGCAGCAGAGAACTGAAGAAAAATAGTATTGTGTTCTCTAACCGTCTGCTTGTGTTGGGTCCTATCTCAGCGGGAGAAGGAAGGCATATATAATCTATTTCTCTTTTCTTGTCATCGCTTACGACCATACCACGTTGAAAGTACGCCATCCCGTCCGATCTGGCAATGTCAAGCAACGTTGGGCTCGACTAGTACTTGGATCGGAGACGTCCTGGGAATCTCGGGTGTTGTAAGCCAACCTTTTTTGCAACTTTCAAACAACTTCTTTTCGAATGCATATTATAGCTTAAGATTTGTGGATTGGCCACTTAAAAAGTGCCAATTTTTCCAGCGGTCAGTAAAATTCTTTTGCCAACATAAAAAGGATCCTTAATTGGTCGTACATCTAATTACCTACGATATTTAATTACCTTCTATAATTTTGACCGTCTAGGAATTTTGCAGCTTGTCCACAATAAAATTACGATAGATTTACGAGGCACAACGTCTTTCGTATACAAACTTTGGGAGAAGCAGCTCTGCAGAAAAATATCGTGAGGCCATGTCAGGAGTCCGCCTAAATCTCTTTTATTGATAAGAATAAAGGAAAGCCGGCAGGCCGACAGTGAAATCTTCGATGTGGACAAAGAAGAGCCTCGAGCCCTAAAAGCCATAGAAATTGTTCGCGTTTCATCGAGAAAAATTCAGACAATCCAGCCACTCTAAAGCACATTGACGCCTTGGACAAATTCATCTGCCAGCATTGGGCCAAAACACAAACTCAAAAGAAGCTAACCGATTATTTTCACTGATTGTTATGAATTATGGTTAATTCGTTTTAGCAATAAATTTTATAGTACTTGAATTAATGAAAACCTCAATTAACCAGCACCTTGGTCTCAAAAAGAATAAAAACCCTCAGTTATCCGGCACTCTGAGGCCGGTCCCCAGGGGTGCCGGATAGCCGAGGTTCAACTGTACAAAAAAACTGCTTGAGGCAAACACTCTCATAACCTATTGTAAATCTAAGAAATCATTTTATGAAAAGACTTTAGTAACATCAATGCTGCTTAGACAATTTTACGTCATATGCATGGTAAAAAGGGTAGTCTACTGCCCTGGTAGACGCTCTTCGGAAAATCAATAAAATGGAATAGGATAAAGCAATCAATGTGTTAGTGAAATGCTTAAAGATCTTTTTCGCATTTGCCTGTTATGAACAGTGGGTAGGGATAGAGTTTAAAAAGGTTTTATGTGAAGTTCTCCTATCAATGAGTTATCAACGGTCTCACTTTGAAAACCAAAGGTTTTTGAAGGCAAGTAACCCTTTCTTTATTAGAAGATCAAATAATTCTTGATATAGTGCATTCACAAAAAACTGGGGAGCTTTATTTTAATTTATTTGTTTAGCTATTGTTTTACATATTAAAGATCTATTAATAAAATAAAATCGAATGTTTACTAAAGCTAAAGCATTAAACCTCCATACTCTTTTTTTGTATCCAAATTCACTTTAATGTCTCCCTTTTCCAACGATTCACCAATATTATCTACGTACAAATATATAATCAGGTGTAATTTAGCTCCACAGATAAAATAAATATCGATGCTACTCGGTTATAGCCCCCGCCTCCCCAATCCTTAAGCCGTTTAACTTATTTTTTTTTGTTTAGCTATATTGTTTTATATATTAAGGATTCTTCAATAAATAAAAATCAATTTTTTTACTTGTCAAACTCTAGGAAAAGATGCTACGAATTTATATTCTGCTTCTTTTCTTTAATTTATGCTTGAATCCTTGTCTAGCTACACAGGAAGAATCT
>BBSZ01013124.1:0-10156 GCA_000981365.1 Subanguina moxae | reverse complement strand
ATCAAAATTTGCTATGTGAAAAAAGACATTCGCCATAAGCAATACTTTATTCATATCCACAACATTTAAGGAAGAGATGCATTTCAATCTATTTTGTACCCTAAGAGGAGGGTTGAAAAATAGAAGGCCCCTCTCTAATAGAAGACCCCCTCAAACAGCAAATTTTGGGTTAACACTTTATTGAACATGTATGAACCAATGGATCCTTCCGGTTTGAAGCACACGATTTTGTCGTCCTCCAGAGCCATCTGTTGGTGTTGTGATTGCGCAGACTGAAACAATAAATACCGCATATCTTCTATTAAGCCGACATGTCGGCTAAATAGAATCCAAAAAAGTGACCTTCAAACGATTTCGCGATCATCTCCTTGCTGAGTTCTTGCCAGGCTCAATGCACCCATTCCAATATCAAGTCCAGAGCAGGCGCCTTTGGGTTCCCTCCTTTAGTGAATTCTTTTTGAGCATCAAATGGAATTTTCGTTAAAAAATAAAAGGCCCCTCTCTAATAGAAGGCCCCCCTCTGAAAAGGGTTGAAAAATAGAAGGCCCGGGCCTTCTAATAGAGAATATACGGTAAGCAATACTTTATTCATATCCACAACATTTAAGGAAGGAAGAGATGCATTTCAATCTATTTTGTACTTGAAAGCTAGTTTTATGAAAGAAGAAGAGAATAAATCCATTTCAACCAAAAATATTTCTTGTTTTCTCTGACCATCCCTGTGAACAATGTTGTCGAATGATCGATAC
Organism: Subanguina moxae; assembly: GCA_000981365.1. Lineage (NCBI taxonomy): Eukaryota > Metazoa > Nematoda > Chromadorea > Rhabditida > Anguinidae > Subanguina > Subanguina moxae. Next base: position 9,407 of record BBSZ01013124.1, on the reverse strand, counting down.
TTAATGTTCATACTAAAACTAGTAACAAGACAAACATTCGACAAATGACCAATAGCTACATTTTGCACCAACACAATTTTAGTACCCCGCCCATTTGTCTAACAAAAATTTTAGTTGTTTGAGCAGACAAAGAAAATATGCACACTAAATTCTCACCAACCAATAGCTGATGGCAGAAAAAAAAATTTTTCTCTAAATGCAGAATGGAGGGGAAGAAAGTAGGCAAAAAGAGACACGTCAATGAGGGGGGCTGCGTTGCGGCCCTCCTCTCTGTGTATGTTAGAAAGGAAGGCGAGCGCCACTCAAATGTATTCTCTTTCTCTGCTCTTCAAAAGCAAGAGAATTGGGTTGTTTGGGGTGTTTGTGAGCTCCACTCTTCCAATATTCGATGTTGCTGTTTACACTGCTGTTTGGTTGTCAAAAAGTTGTCATTATTAAAAGATTTGGGATGAGCTCGCTGCTGCTTTGCCTCCCTAAATTTATTTCTCAATACTGCGTTTATGCATAAATTTATATAAATAACACTCCACAAACTCTGTATGGGTCCAACTAAATAGCCTTTATCACTCTCTCTCTCTCTCTTTGTCAACGCGTAATTTCCTCATAATTATCTTTTGTTTCTATTCTCTTTTTGTTGCTTCGGTTTTATTTGATTCGCAACACATTTGTGAATAGTGTTGTTGGATGTTTGTTGAAGATAATAAAACTGTTTTTAAGGTTATTGCAAGTTGAGAACTTAGCACACATTACACCAACCAAAAGCACTGGGGAATTTCCAGTTGTATGACAGTGAGGTAAGCGGTAATTTTCGATAGTAATTGTTAGCTCTAGGATTTCGTAATTGTTTTGGTGCAGTAGTCGGAAAAGTAGGGTCAGACTAAACTTCCAGTTTCTCATATTTTTTGGAGAAAAGTGAGAAACTATCTTTTTTTGTTGTTTTCATACCCGGTTGACGCTTGGTATGAGAACACAAATATTTTAAGCTTGGTATTTAACGGGTGAGGCAAAAGTTCGTACGACTTTAAATATAAACGTTATTTTTAATCATATAATGTACTCTTTCCCACCAAGTTTTTGGTACCATTTTAAAGAGCAGACAAAAAGCTTTTAAACGGTGTATAACTTTAGTTCAGCAAATGATCCAAATGGCCACCTTCGGCCGCAATACAACAACGGAGACGTTTTGGAAAATTATTATCAATTGCTTTCTTTATCCTATCCAGTGGAAGACGTCTCCATTCTCGTTGCAACCACTCTTTGAGATCAGCGATGGTTTGACGAGGCTCTGAAGTAGTCCATCGCGTTTCCTTCAGCGAAATTCGGTAGCCACTCTCCATTGTCCCAAGTCCAAAGATTGTCGACACTGATCGAGTCCGGAAAGTTCTGTTGAATCCCTTGCTGAGTTGTGCGGCCGAAGGTGGCCATTTTGATCATTTGTTGAACTAATTTGTCTGCTCTTTAAAATGGTACCAAACACTTCGTGGGAAAAAGTACATTATATGATTAAAAATAACGTTTATATTTAAATTCGTACGAACTTTTGCCTCACCCGTTAAATACCAAGCTTAAAATATTTGTGTTCTCATACCAAGCGTCAACTGGGTATGAAAACAACAAAAAAGATAGTCTCTCACTTTTCGAATACGAAATTTTGCCTGACCCCATATTACTAAAATATTAATAAAAGACTTACAAAAAGTAGTGAAATTCCACCGCTAGTGAAGAAAAAACATGTCAATCTTTCGTCGATTATCGCCACATTTCAATTTCTTTTACTTTCAGTGTGTACCAAACAGGGTTCAATTGTTTTATGCTTGACAGCCTTCTAAGAAGTAAGGAGAATTGTTGGGTAGTGACAAGGTAAATTTAGAAAAATGCAAAAACAAAAAATACCAAACAAAAAAATTTTTAGGCAGGTTGTCACGAAAAAGAAAGAAACTGAAGTTCTCCATCAGAGGACTTGTCATCGGGAATTGTTCAACAGTAGTGTGTGCAAAAAAAACCGACTCCAGCAGCGAGAACAAAAACGTATGCTTTTTGGCTCCAAAAACACACCGTTCCTCACCATTGAGTACTCCACAAACGAGCACAAAAAGCATTCCATCGGTGTTGTTGTCCACAAACAGGTCAATAAAGCCAGCAAGATTAGCTCCAATTCTATACGTTAATAAAAGCACACATGTAAGTTGGGCATTTTTTGGGTTGACTTAGCAAGGAGAAAAAAAAACACTACAAGGAACATCAAAAATCTGTGCGCGATAAGATTAGTATCGAAGGAGGATGAAAGGATTATGTGTACTTTTCGTTCCAAAAATCGCAGTTTAAGATTTGAAAAAAAGATATGAACGTTTTTTCTTTATTTTCACACAATATTTTGTGATTGAGAGAAGAGTATTCAAAGGTTTTTTACGCAGGATTTTTTCCTATACAGTCGACGCTCGATATCCCCAAATGAACATCACTAGTCTCTAAGGCAAAAATACGCAAGAATTCTGAATTTGCCGGTCATTTTTACACAACTCAACAATTTCACCTTTTAAAAAAGCCAACTCTCGATATAAGAGTACCTTTTTTTAAAAATAGATGCTTTTATATCAGGAGTTGGCTTTTTTTGACCGCAATAATGCAGGCTTTTTGAGAAACGACTGCCAAATTCAGAATCCTTGCGATTTTTCGTCTTAGAAACATTAATATCAAAATTGGCAAAAGATGTCAAAAATTGAGGAAAAAAAACGGTCGGACCCAACTGTGGATCGAAGTTTTTGGCGGTCCGTTAAATCTAGCGTCGACGGTAACGATCACCTCAAAAAGTTGGATCCACAGCTGGGTCTGACCATTTTTTTTTTCCTCAATTTTTTATGTCTTTTAGCAATTTTGATATTGATGTCTCTATGATAAAAATACGCAAGGATTCTGAATTTGGCAATCGTTTTTCAAAAAGCCACCATTATTGCCGTCAAAAAATCCAACTCTTGATATAGAAGCACTCTTTTTGAAGAATGGTTGGTTGTAATCATATGCAGGCTCAAATCAAAATCTTTCGCCAAATTGGTAATTTACGCCGTCATATTTTTATAGTTTGGTTATCACAGCCGTTTTACAACTGTCTTTTTTAATTGCTTTTGAGCATGTGGCCCCTTATCTCTTCTTTTCATTGAGGTAACAAGTGACTAGATGGTGTTAGAAAAAGTTGGAGGTTAAGCTCTTTGAAGGGAAACGTTCTTTGCTTTGATTTAAACACCTTTTTCTTCATTTTCGTCCAACAACATGAGGTTAGTTGATACCTCGTTTTTGAATAGGAGATGCAGGACCACACGCCGGAAAGCAATAAAAAATATATAGTTGGAAAACGGCTGAGACAGTAGGCTTTAAAAATTGACGGGATAAATCACTAATTTGACGGTGAAATTTACCTGCGGCAGTTGTATTTTCTAAAGAAATATTAAGACCCTGTGTTTTCCCTCCTAAATTGGTTATCATTTAATTTAATTACAAATCAAAAAACTTGAACAAAGGGAATGATTTGGAGGAGCTTACTTTATGATTTCGCTCTTTGTCTTAGTTTTTGGACAGGAATAAAGGCAAGTGATAGCTTGTTGCAAAGCGGAACACAGGGGTTAAAAAAGCTGTAAAAAGCGACAAAAATATTGCTGCAGAAGCTAGTGTTGTGTGTAGAAGCTTTAATCATTTTTTATGCGTCCGTAATATTTAAACCATCTTGTTTAGTTCGCAAGATTTTGATAAATAACCTCAATACGAATCGATTTATGCAGATTTTTGATGACCAGGTTAGTGTTGCAGCCTTTTTTTCTCTATAATATTATAATACAATAAGTGAATGTAAGGCAATTATACCTAGAATTTTAGACATTTTTTTGGATAAATCACATCAGAAAAAGAAGCAAACATGGCGAAGAATATCAATGTTAACCGATCGGTCAATGATCCTTACTATCGCTACAAGATGCCGCGTATATTAGCCAAGGTGGAGGGCAAAGGAAATGGAATCAAGACGGTCATTGCCAACATGACTGACATCGCCAAGGCTCTTGCTCGTCCACCAACTTGTTTGCTAAGTTTTTTTATTTTATCTTTTCTTTAAATTTTTTTATTTAGATCCAACAAAGTATTTTGGCTGTGAATTGGGAGCTCAAACAAATTTCGACTTAAAGAATGACCGTTACATTGTAAATGGTGAGCACGATGCCAGTAAGCTGCAGGATATTTTGGATGGGTTCATCAAGAAATTCGTGCTTTGTCCAGCTTGCGACAATCCTGAAACTACATTGGTATATTTTTATCAAAACTTATTCTGGCTTTTTTAAACTAAAAAATTTTTAGACCGTGAAGCGCTCACAGACAATTCATAGCAAGTGCAAGGCTTGTGGACATGCTTCTATTATTGATCCTAAGCAGAAATTGTCGACATTTATTTTGAAGAATCCACCTCCGAATGAAGGATCTGAAGCTGACAACAGCAGTAAACTTTTTTGGGTTCTGATGCAGGTGTGCGTTCATGTGAAAATCATGCGTTTGAGCATTTAACGCGCAGAAAAGTAAATAAATTCACGTCTCAATGAACATTTCACGCATGCGTGCAAATAATTTGCTCATTTTTTTGTTCGAACGCGCCAAATACCCTTAATCTCGCTAAACGTTCTCAGAGGTGCCATCTGCATTAGAACTAAGTCGTGTCCCGGCTTGCTTTAATATTTTCATATTTTCTTCTTTGCAGAAGAAAAGCATGATAGTGGCTCGCCAGTGGGCGAGAATGGTTCGGATGAGACTGCTCTAATAGAAATCAACGGGAAAGCTGCGGAGGAAGATGATGAAGACTGGGCGCCAGAACCAACCGAAGATTCTGAGAAACTGTCAGCACAGATCGGCAAATTGGTTATCGACAAGGACTTGGATAAGCCATTGGAAGAACGTTTGGACATGTTGCATGGATTCTTCGTCAAGGCAAAGGATAATGGCACTATTCAAGTAAAAACTAAATAATATAAATGATTTATTTTTAAACGTAAAACGAGAATCAATAGACATTGTTTCCAAATTTTGAATTTTTACAAGATTTTGGGCTAGTTTTTTAAAGTCTTATTACTTAAATGAATCAAATTTAAAAGCAAGTGTGTTCGCCTACTAAAAAGCTTAAATTTTTGAAACGGAGGTAAGTGACTAAAAATAAGGAAGCTTATAAGTTATAAGTACCTATTCGCTTACCATATTTTCTCTAACAAACAGATGATGTCTAGTTGATGGTTAATCACTAGTATCTCTGAGGCCAAATTTGGAGGCTAGCCATCTTTTATTGCTCTTTTTCAGGATAGCAAGGCAGTTGCTAATGAAGCTGAGCGTCTTGAGTTGAAGACTAAAGCTCCACTTCTTTTAGCAGATGTTCTCTTTGATACTGATGTAATCAACCAGATCAAGGTGCATCGTAATCTGCTGTTGCGCTTCTGCTTAAATGACAAGAAGGTAATTTCATTAATTTTTTTATTATCAAAGATTTGTAATTAACAAACCGCTTTAAAGGCTCAGCGCCATTTGCTTGGTGGAATTGAACAGCTGATTAACGCTAACAAAGAAGTGCTTTTGCCTAAAACAGCTCACATTATCAAAGCACTCTACGATGCCGACGTCTGCGATGAGGAGTCCGTTTTGACATGGGGCTCAAAGGTAGGTTCATTATTTCTGTGCTGCAAGCTTATATAACCTGATGCATTCTAGCCCAGCAGCAAGTACGTTAAGAAAGAGTTTGCTAAGGAGCTCATCAAAGTTGCCCAACCGGTAAATTTATATAAGATTTTTACGGGGCAATAATGCATATTATATTAATTTATATTTTGACGTAGTGTTTGTCCGTCTTTTGAACCAATACATAGGAATTTTTCGAGGGCGATGCAAACCGTATACATATAAAATTCGGACCGAAAAAAGATACGAAACATAAATCCCTAAAATTCGAAAAGCACAGAATTGGATCAGGCAAAACACACCATTTTTAAGCTAAGGGAAACTTGGCAAAAAACGAAGCTTGACAATTGTGTGTTTTGTCAAAAGGGAATTTGGCAAAAAAAAACTTGGCCAGACGAAATTTCTCCAACCCTTTTTAGGTCTAAAACTTAGCTTACTTTCTTCTACTCTCTATTTTATTCAACAAATATGTATATGTATAATATTTAAAAATTGTTCTTTTCCAAAATTCATACTACTTTATTAGGCTTAGGCTTCAATTTTGTTTTGAAAATTTTCGTTTGGCCAACTTTCGTTTGATGAAGTTTCGTTTGGCCAAGTTCCTTTTTGCCAAATTTCGTTTTTGCTACGTTTCACCTAGCCTATTTTTATAAAGAAAAGCGATTTTCTTTGATTCAGGTACTCAAATGGTTAGAAGAAGCAGAAGAAGACAGTGAGACTGACGAAGAGGTGACTTTCGATGACCGAAGCCGGGCTATTGGTAGTACTGTGATTGCCAACGACGCTGCCACTACTGAGAATGGGAAAAAGCGAGGAACGCAGGCTGCTGTAAAAGATGAGAATGGCGAAGAAGTGGACATTGATGACATCTAATAAAACATTTTACAATAAATTCCTTTTCTCTTACCATTTATTTATAGAGAACCAGTTGTAAGCTTTGAGTTGTGAAAGTTGGCTAATTTTTTTGTCTTTGACCTTTTTTAATGAAATTTAATTGAGTATATTTAGGAATGGTTTCCGAAACGCTGATATTTATAGACTAGTTCACAATTTCGACCTTGCATCTGGTTTTTTGGGACTTTTTCTGTTCTGTCTAACCTTGTGGTCTTAGTTGGTAGAAAATAAACGTGATGCTACTGGATTGCTTCAGATTCTTTATTGCATTTTCATCTCACCATAAAAAAGCGCAATTTTTAATGTTAAAAATTAGTCGATAATTTTCGTGTATTTGCTGAGGTAAATTTTCTTAAAAGCTTCTTGCGCTTCTTATTTCTGACCAAACTACATATTGATTTTCTTCCACGCCTTGTGGGCGAATAGTTGTTGGCATGACACTTTTTTCACTTGTTAAAGAAATTATTAAGAATGTACAGACAAACTTACTGAGGTTAATAAATTACGAGTATAATATCTCCTTATCTCACAGAAAGTTTGAACGTTATGCGAAAGGGTTGCGGCTCCTTTCAATCATCCTTGGCGAATTCTCTTTGAGTGGATTAACCGCGCTCCGTAGTTGACGCAGCCTTTTTGATGTAGTAGTTCTTTTAGTAGTAATGCAGTGGTTCTTGAATTTTTTGAGATCGTATTGAAAAATAGCGGTCTGTTTTACAATTTGTCGCGCTTTTTTCAAAAAATTTTGGTCTATTTTATCGAAAATATTTTGTCGTTTTCTCACATTTTTCGACTGCAATAGCTCAACAAAGGCCCAAGAAGGCAACAAAAACTTTATTTAAAACAGTTTTTGACGCCTTCATAACAACAACGCAAAAAATCCAGCTGCCCTTGAACGTCCAAATTCCTTGATGGCATCCTGCAGTTGTTCATCGTTTCTTCCGAAATTTTTCCTCTGAGAGATGTCTTTAACGGGCGAAAGAGGTGGCAATCTATAAGTAAATGAATAAATATACGAAAAGATTTGGAAAAAGCGCAAAAACTTGTGCGGCAGACCGGTACAAGACAAAAATTTCTTGTTTAAAGATGACATTGAATTTGTTTGTAACTCAAATTAAATCAGAGCATGTCTTTCAATTGCAGGATATAGCTTTATTAAAAAAGTATACGGTATGTTACAAGTTTAAGCAACAACTGACTGCACGATGTGCAGTACACACGTACAACCTAACTGCTAGTTAAATGCTCCCGACATCATCCAAATAGTTTATGTAAGATATTGAATAACGAAGAATTTCGATTTTTGAAAGCTTCTTGTTCAAAGGAAAGGTTGGCAGAAAAGAGCGCAAGCTAAAATATATAGAATAAAATTAATAATGTTGATAGAGTTTATAATGGTCGGGTCGGTACAAGTCGGACAAAATTGGACCAGAAAGCATTTCGATTTCGTGGTTTTTTAGCTATTAAGCTATCTATTTTAAGCTATCTGCACGTCTTGAATGCACTAATTTTTTCCTTTTCAAGCTCGCTGAGTTTCTTTTGCCCATGTTTTTGCTTAACTTTTTTCCTTGTTAACCTTGTCTCTTCTTTTTTACCTAGATAGTTGAGTGGTTTATATCCACATTTCGACCTTATGCTTCATTTTTTGTACTTCTCTTGGTTCAAATCATAGATTTTTTGGTCTAAGCGGATTGACTTGATTAGGGCCATATCAGGAACTTTGTCTTACTTTTATCCTCCACTTTCTCATTTTTTACTAGAGTTTTGATGGCTCTGAAGCGATTTACATGATTTGATCATAATTTGTTTTTTAAAACTTTGACTTCCAGCTTCCATTTTGGAGATTTCACCTCCATTATAGCTCTGATGTCGAAGTCCAATGTGGCCACCTTGACTTCACTGCCTACTTCGATTTCGCACTTCACACTTGGATCGCGGTCGACCTGTTAGAGCAGTGATTTTATCTCTGAACATACGTTTTCTCAACCGATTTCATCCTTTACTAATTATGCTATTACCGTTTAGAACTGGAGACACAGATGTTTTACATTTGTATGAATTCTTAAAAAAATTTTAAGGTATCAAAAGCAAACATACCGCGCAAAAGCCTTGTTAAAGGATTCAACTCTGATCCTAAAAAAAAAGCAAATTTATATTTGAAAAGGAGGAATTAAAAGGAGGGTTCAATTTATAGCCTTATTTACCGGAATGTAGTATTTGGGAATTATTGGGTTGAAAAATAATTATCCGTCGTTTTTTAAATTGCCTTTTCAAAGCTGTTTTTATGACTCATATAGGCGTATAACACACCAATTCTAGGTAGCCAATCTTGCTGGTCTGGCAGTCAATATGGTAACACTAGCCCTGTGTGTGGTGTATCCACCAAAAACTGGGGTAGTTCCCTTCTTCAGTGTCGGCGGTCAGGAAGTCAAAAGGAAAAAACTTTGGACTCATATAGGCGCATGACTTATTGATGAAAAGATCTGTTCTTTCTCTTCCCAATGATCGATCTTTTGGTGATGAAAGAAAATACTGCACACCACAAAAGTACACTACAAAATATGAAGACGGTTTTTAGGGGTTTCAATGTGATAGATATTCTGATAATTCAAAAATTTTTAATCATTAAAATGCTCTCCTTCTGCATCAATGATGTCTGTATGTATGATAAAGAGTGTGTAAAAACAGTACTGCAAGAGTTTCTAACAGATTTTTAGGCCTTTTTGACTGTAAAAAAGCTGACTGCATAAAATAATTATAGGAGCGGAAAATAGCGGAGAACTGCTCGAGTTATTGATCAATTTGAACATGACAATTCT
>BBSZ01013122.1:0-11379 GCA_000981365.1 Subanguina moxae | reverse complement strand
TTTGTGGCGTAACAAAGTGACCGTGTGACAAATTTTCGCGTAAATTATGGTGTACAGCCCCAGGGTGTCTCATAGTAAAGAAACTTTACAAAAAAGGTTAATTTGGTTACTCAAAGATACAATTTTTTTTTGAAAAAAAAAGACCCATGTTCCCTTTCCGTTGACTGAAACTTTTGTGAATCCGTGGCTAACACTTCGGGAAAAAAAGTTTGCTTAGGTAGAAAATAGAACGTGCAAAAAACATTTGAAAAGCACACAAAAATTCATACCGCTAAATCAGTGAGTACAGAAGTAATGTTAGGCATTTTAATAGAGTTTAGACAAATAAAATGTTAGGTTTGTTAAAACTGATTCTAACCTAAACCAATTCTCACTAATTCCACTTCAAAATAAAAAATACAAGTGAGGAGGATAGGTACCGGAATTTGTGCGAACCAAATGAAACTTGAATTTAATTTGTTAGCGCGGAATTTGTGCGCGGGAATTTAAACTTGAATTTACGAGCGCGGGATTCTATTTATTCCCTTTACAAAACACACAAATAATATCCACAATGTGGATTCCACATTTAAATTGTTGCCAAATCTGGAATATGACGTTTATTTTACATGTCTTTGTAATTTTTGGAGGGAAAAATTTCAAGTATTTTTTTGGGCCTTCACTATCTTCTAGTGTTGGACAACTTTACAATGGTGAAACTACCTCGGCTGTGAGCTAATTCAGTCAGGTACCATTTTGTTGAAAATACCTCAAACTGTAGCTGCTACGGGTAATCTTGTGAGAAAAGCTTAGAAATAGAAATATGCTTACACTTAGACCTACTTTACGATTCTTAGCAGAGCTATCTTCATCGTTTGTAGAAGACAAAACGGAAATTTGGCTGTCGTCCAAACTTGCAAGTAGCTTAAAAAAAGCAAAAGGTCAAGCAAAAAAAGGCAAAAAGCGCAACAGCGACAAGAATAAAAGATGAATAACAAAGAATAATCAAAGAACACATCAACAAATCACCAGTACTTTTATAAGATCATCAGAATTTTTAAACCAGTACAAATCATCCAAATATTTGGATGGACATAAAAGTCAAAGGATTCAAATTAAATACGATTAGAACCTTTGAATCCGGATTCAAATTAATTGAAAAAGTTTCAGTTAATTTGAATCGGGATTCAAATTAAATTTATCTTTTTTTTACTATTTGTTTGAATCCGAATACGGAAAAATATTTTTCGACGGATTCAAATTTTTTGACTCAATTTTTTTTTTCGAGCGGATTTAATCCGGTTTTCCCCGCCAAATTAGTTCGGATTCAAAGATTCAAATTGCCAACACTGGTAAAAACAGTCGGAAAGGTATTTTTTCCAATCTCTAAGTTCACTTGGCTTGTTTTTGTCGATGTTGCCACTTAAGTCAGGCGTTTTACCCTTCATTTGATAGGAAATTTCCTTGCTACAAAATAGTGTAAACATATGCAGTAGTAGAACAGCAAGGAGCAGAGAAAAACAAGCTTAAAATAGAGTGAGGAAAACTCCGAGGGTTTAGGCTTTGAAAATACTGATACAAAGTTGCTGGTTTTATTTGCTCTTTTGCATATTGTCTGTTGCTTTTCTATCTCTATTTAATAGGTCTATTTAGTGGTTTTACTAAAACATAAAAAAAATGAAGTACTTAATTTATTGCTACAAAAATAGACGAATGAATAAGTATAGACAGCCAACAATTTTGATAAAAATACTTTTTGTTATACAATTGGAGCAGAATTTGAGTCTAAGAAAGCAATAAAGTTGTGAATGGTTTTAGCAAGGCAAATGATTAAGACATGAGTCAGTAATTGCGAAAAATTCACTGAGATATTTATTTTCACCAGCCAAAAGTTAGACCAATGAGCCGTACAAAAGCAGTTTGGACTGAGCGAGTTTTTACAATAGAATTGTTTAAAGCAAATTAATTTCCCTTAACGAGTGCAATCAAGCCTTCCTTGTAAGCTCCAGAACAGTCACCAGCAATTGCCTAAAACAAAAACAATCACTAGTATACACATCACAAACAACAAAATATAACAGCACCTTATCCAGAGGGGTCTTAAACAGACTTGGATAGATGTTGCGAATATCTAAAAATTTGGAGCAAAATTATCAATAGTTTAGGCCGGAGTACGATAAACTGCATGCTCCCACAAAAAAAAACTCTCTCGAATATAAAAAACGTAATGTTTGGCATTTTTGAGCTACGTGACACACTCTACTACTACCAAAATCATAATTCATACAAAAAATGTGGAAAGCCTGATCAAATCTCCAAGAAATACCTGCTAGATCAATTTCTGATCGAGTGACGATCAGTCGAATAAGGTCATTGTCTCGAGTGCCCAGCCCTACCATGGACTTGTGAATCAGTTCAGCAAAGAAGGCAGGGCGATTGCGAATGCTCTTCACTATCTCAAATTTTTAGAAATTCAATATTGTTGTCTGGTAGAAAAACTCACAGCCAAAAGTCCGTCGCGAATATCCGAACTAAACTCACTGTTGATAGCTTGCTCAATGCTGTGCCCCGATACAGTCTGATATTCCTGCAATACTTAAAAATGAAATTCACTTTCTTGAATTAGTTCAAGCAAATTTTTACCTGAAAGACAAGACGAAGCTGAGCAAAGTTCTGGGCAGCCAAAATAGCATTAAATTGGGATTCATCAGTTCCCAGACGTTGTTCTCCTGCTCTGTACAGAGCTCTTGCGTCCTTAATTTGTAGGTTTATTAGATAAGCAAAACTTTTTGACGAAAACAGTCCTAAAAACTTTTCGGGTTCAAAATGCGACCTCAAGCATCAAAATTATTCCTATAAAGAATTTTAACCAAAAGGGCATACCCACACCCGTCAATGCAAATTTTACACGTTTCAAAAAGTGAAGCAAACTGGCAATACAAAATACAAATTAAAAATACCAGCCTCAAAGGCTAACAAGTGGACCAAAACAACTCGCCTTACTATTTTTAAAGACACTAGAACAGTCTAAGCGCAAATAAGATACATTTTTGACGGCAAAAGCACTTTGGAGGGAGAGAGAGCGTAATAAAATAGAGACGCTTCAAGGCACCAAAGGCATTTATAACAGTTTTCAAGCAGCAATAATCACATCTAAGCTAGGACTCATAAACCATGATACTGTATAACAAACTACACACAAAAAACACCCTGATTCTTAACTAAAGACTTTTGTTTATTTTGTAACTTCACTTACTTGATTGGCTCGTAACGGATCCACATTGCAGGACTCGTCGCGACCACCACAACAAAGAGAAATAAGCAGACGTTTGAAATGACCACTAGTCTCACCAACCAAATCTTTTTCCAGTTCAGTTCTAAAAATATAACAGAGTAACAAATATAGAAGAACTTTCCAGCAAATGTGAACAGTTTTCATACCCATATAGCTGTTTGTAGGTGTATTTCAGCTCTTGAATTTGAGCATTGCTTCGAGTGGTCATGATCTCGATCAACACCTAAACCAATTACGGTAAACTTTTGACGGGATAGAGCTTAAAAAAACTTACAGATTCTCGAGTGCCAAGTCCAGCCATGGCTTTGTGAAGCTGTTGAGCGTCGTATCTGAAAAAGCAAGCCATACCATAGCAATACTCTAATACACATAGCCCCCATAATTGACCCACTTTTGAGAGGATTTTTTAGTTTTACTTGATCAAGTAATGCATCTAGAAGCACTTTTTGCCCTTGTATAGCAATGAGTAAATAATCTTCGCAAAAAGTGGTCTCCTATTATTCCCTTCCCCTCCCAATACAACTCTTATTCCTATTTAAAATTCAAATTGGATCCAAATACCCCATTATGGTTTTGAAGAAAAATTTCTCAAAACACTGAAAAGACACGGCTTTCTCATGAAATTCGGGGGCTGGGCAGCCCAGCCTGGGCTGCATCTGTAGACTTGTTTACGTTGTAATGTGTCAAATAGAGCACGTGCTGGTTGGTAGCTAACGTGAGCTGGGCTACTCTAAGCCTAAGGCTTAGTTCAAAGACTTATCTTACATGTAATCCTTTTTTTTTTTACAAAATATTAGGATTAAAAAAGCATAATACTCTCGAAAAATACCTCTCTAATAGAACGCCCCTCCCCCTAATTCAAAATCATGCTTTTGACATTGTATTTTAAGCCTATTTTTTCCAGACAAGTCTTGTGCGAGTTACAACTTAAATTGTAGCTTAATTTTTTAGCTACAATTTGGGTTTCTGCAGAAAGTAGGTCAAAAGCACAATGCCAAAAACATGATTTTGAATTAGGGGGGGGGGGGGCGTTCTATTAGAGAGAATACAATGGTTATTCGGCAAACATCTTGAAATTTAGCTCAGCCTTAATATATTTTGACTTGAACCTCAATTACCTAGCTGGAGGCTCCATGAGTGCAAGTACCAAGCCTTCAAAGTCACCACTCAGCTCACTCTTTAGATCCGCGATCAAGTCTTTGCCATACTGCTGTTTGAAAGCTTTAGTCGCCTCTTGACGCTGAGAGAATTAAAAAGTGTAAAAAATAATAAAGGAAATATTAAAAAAGGCTAAAAAGATCGGTATTTACCTGCCAATTGGAAATGGTGCACAAGGCTTGAATAATCTTGTCCTTGTTGCAGCCAAAACCTAAAAAAATTCTGTTTATTCATGACGAGTCAGTTTGGCTCCGCAGTATTCACCTTTCATAGCCTTGCGCAGCATCTCCGCAGTGTGGCTGGCATTGAAGTTGGGGTTTGGCTTGATAGTAGGAGTGCTTTGGGCAAACATGTTTGCAGATCGAGAGCCTGCAAAGCTTGGAAAAATTAGTGAAAGTGTCTAAAGAAGACAAATAACTGGGTTAAATTTTGCCTAGTTGAGCAAAAGACGAAAACAGAAGCTGTAAAAACAGATCTGTTTGCATATAGGCTATATATAGTCTTCGACCACTTAATCAAGTGCAGCTAGTCTGAATCAGTGAAAAGAACTCTCTTTTACTCTTTTTTGTGGATCTCATTTTCTGGCTGAGTTCCCGAGCTATAAAATGAGAGTTCGTACTCCAGAAACAAATGAGCAAGGGGTTCTTTTCACTAATCCAAACTACAGTCGACGCTCGATTTAACGGACTCCAAGGGACCGGGCTCAGCCTTCCGTTATATCGAGCGTCCGTTAAATCGAGCGTCATTCTTAGTGAATTTCATTGAAAACCAACTAAATCGAATTGGATTCGGGGTCCGTTAAATTGAGCTGTCCGTTAAATCGGGGGTCCGTTAAATCAAGCGTTGACTGTATCAGAATTTTATTAGCTAGTCCCAATAAGTGAAAAAATGAAGGGTTCTTATTGGGTTCAGTTTGCCAAGGCAATTGTCAAACTTAAATAATAATTTTTTTAAAAAGATGTGGAAGTTTGATAAAGCGACTTTAAATTGCTTTTAGCGTATAAGAACAGCTTAGGAGGTGTTAAACCATATTTTTGAAAAAAAAAAGAGAAAGGCGAGGCTATATCCCAGAAAGCAATATATGCCAGGACACGTACTCTCCTGTTTACGCTCCTCACCTGTTTTTCACTAGGCTGTGTATGAAATCTCTCCTTCAATTATGTGTTTTCCAGCAAACTTTTTAAAAGTCGATTATTTCAACTGTTTTAAAATTTTCTTCTTTTATTTTCTTTCTTTTTCATCGCGTAGCGCTGCATCTATTCTTTCCAAAAAAGTATCAACCTACTCAATGTTGTTGTAAAAAATGCTTCTGACTACTTTTTTTTTTCGAATGAAGCAAAAAGTGTATCAAAAACTCTTTTCTCCAACTTTTTCTAATAATATCAAGTCAATTGATACTTTATTTAAAAAAGAGATCCAGGGCGACAATCTAAAAAAAAAAGAAAAGGTCAGTGAAAAGCCTTTGACATAATCAAGATTTAAAACTTTGACGGGAGAATATATTGGCTTAGGCTTAGTTTTTTCACTTAAAGGGGCAGGAAACTTGCTTGTTACACCACTTTCGAAATTTAAATTCCCGTGGGACCACTAAAGGCTTAGGGTAGGTTTTCCCTAAGCCTAAGGGAAAACCTACCCTAAGCCTTTAGTGGTCCCACGGGAATTTAAATTTCGAAAGTGCTGTGACAAGCAAGTTTCCTGCCCCTTTAATTAGACAGGATGTTTCACATACAGCTTAGTAAAAATTAGCGAGGGTCTAAAGCATAGGAATACCTATACGTCAAACCAATAATTTAAAAAATGCTCTTAGATGAAATGAAAAATACTACACTGCCAACTTTTCTAAATCCAAAAAACAATGAAATGCACAGCAGGAAAGCATGCCCAATATAAATAACCAAAATGAATCATCGGCTGAAAACAACACCAATGGCTGAAAACTCCATAAATAACAGTCTTTTTGGCGAAAAAAATTGAGTCACAAAACTGTGTTCGCTCGGAAAAACCCTTTTTTCCGCCTATACTGCCAGATCATTGACAGCTGCGATGAATTTTGTTCTCCCTCTCTTCAGCAACAAAAATAATGGGAAGACTAGCACAATTTCTTCTCTAATCTTTGCCTTTTTCCTCATTTTGTTTTTTCTCTCTCTGTGCACATTTATGCGGTGTTGTTGTTGCATAGCCGTAAAAGAGATTGTCAACACAACCAAAAAATTATCTTCCTCTATGATAACAAAGAAATTCTATATAGTCGAATCTCTAGGCTTTGATATAGTGCCCAGAAGGGTGCACACAAGTCCATGTTTGTAGTCTCGCTTGTAGCGTTGAAGCTGTGGATCCAACTTTTTAGGGGGATTGTAATAGAGAGGTTCGACTGTATTACCAAAAAATCTAAAAATGACAACACTTTTTGGACCACCTAACCATTTATCAAAAAAAAAAACAAGCCATTAATTTTCGATTTACACAGCAATAACAAAAAAAAGTTGTGTCTTTATTTTCAGAGTAAAATGTAGCGATCAAAATGTGAGGAATTGGCATTGGAATAGCACAAATAGTAAACAAAGGGTGAGAAAAGTAAATGCTCTTAGAGACGGTCCCATCTTCAGTTGGAGACAAGAATAACTGGTTGCTTGTCTTTGTTGTGAAGATTCCACGGTTTGGAAGTGGGCAGGGGGCAAACACCACCTGCGTACCATCAACACAGTCAACACTTTTCTAACACCAAAATATATATGGAATTCACGGTAAGTGAAGGGTGAGTCAACACAGCAGACTACAGGGTGCTTAAAACGTTCTGATGCGGACTTTCGAAGCAATTAGTTTAAATAATTTTTTTTTTTTCAAACAAATACTTTTTAACCAGTTTTATTCTGCCTTGTATTTTAAACAAAATAGCTGTTACAGTCGAACCTCGTTAAACTGGCACCCCTAATTCAAAAAAATGTGTTTGTGGCATTGTGTTTTTGACCTATGTTTTGCTGGTGTCTTCTGGGCATGTTATATACCAAAATGTAGCCTAGAATCTAAGCTAAATTTTGGTATATAACATGCCTAGAAGACACCAGCAAAACATAGGTCAAAAACACAATGCCCCAAACACATTTTTTTGAATTAGGGGTGCCAGTTTAACTGTATACATTTTCGTTTTTTCAGGGAATATGGCAATCAACGGGCAACGAATTGAAGTAATCCGAATGCATCAAAGAGGAAAGTCCGTTATGGAAATATCAAGAGAACTTAGGCTTGCTCATCAGAATGTGTCGCGAACATTGAAACCTATTGACGAATTGCGAACTTTTGAAGATTGCAGAAGAAGTGGGAGACCGAAAACTGCTAGGACAGCTCCGATTATCCGTCGTATTAAAACAAGATCCGTCACAACCCAAAGAAATACAAGAGACAGATGGGAAAATCAAAAAAGTGTGGTCATATGTTGTTTAACCGAAATAGACCTACCTACCATCCAGAATCTAATATGGCTCGACTGGAATGCCTTTGGCAAATTTACTGCGTTTGATACAGGCTTATATCTTTTCGCGTTTCGAACAAAAACTCGAGCATTTTGTAGCCGGAAATCAGATTAGTGACAATTGACAAAAAATTTTTGAAAAAAAAACAAAATTTCATTCCATTGAAAAAAGGCCTGCTACCAACATTAGCTGGCTCGAGCATTAAAAAGTATGACCGGAATATCCGCCTGAAGATGGTGCCGAATATGCTGGTTGTCCAGTAGATGGTGATGAGTATGGGTGCTGACCACCAGCATTGGTGGATGATGAGTATGAAGACTGACCAATAGTAGAATGAGGTGCTGATGTAGGACCTCCATAAAACTGTTGGACTGAGTCCACCGCCTGAAAGCTTATCTTTCAAAAGGTTTTTTCCTTGAGAAAACCACTTGCCTGAGTCGGGTAGACCCCTCCAGAAGGAGGTGGCCCTCCTCCATAGGATTGCTGTTGCGGTGGTTGCGGGTATTGGCTCTGGTTGGAAGGGTAGGTACCCACGTTACCAGTGTAAGGACTATTTCCTGCATACCCTCCTCCAGAAGCAGGTGGGTATGAGGGCAAACCTCCCACATTAGGCTGGTAGCCAGATCCTGGGTAAGGAGATCGTCCCGAAGAGGAATAGTCTGGGTAGGGTTGTTGGGCAGGGTAGCCGCCTTCATTGCCTAAGCTGAATCCGATTCCTTGCTGGCTATTTCCTCCATAACCTAAATAGAAGATAAAATTGGTGGAAAAACTAAAAAATTTACAAATCTTGAGCTTAGATTGAAAAAGTCAAAAAATATGTTATTATTCTATATTCTCAATTCAAAGACAGCCAATTACCTGTATAGGTAGGTTGTTGAGGAGGGTATCCTGGATAAGGGTTTCCATACCCACTTGGGTTGGGGTTGGGATTGGCTGCAGGAAAGGCTCCACTGCCTTCACTTGGGTAAGGGTTTGATGGGTGATATCCAGACATTTGCTGATTAGGTTCCGGAGTTGTAGAGTAGTCTTCTTTAGTATTTTTAGGTTTTCCAACAGAAGAGGAAGATATTGCGGAAGATGTGTGGTTAAGCACAGAGCTGAGATTGATACCACTACCTAGTTCACTGGATGATGTGTTTTTGTTGTTGTCTTTGGGTTTGCTTTGATTGGAGAACTTGGAAACTATAGTCGAACTCTTTAAAATAAAGTAAATTTAGTTAATTTTTTAAAAATTTGAGATATGACCATAGCCAGCCACAAACATAGTTTTTATACTTTTTTTCCCTAGTTTTGATCATAACTAAGCAAGCAAGGCTCTTTTTTAAATTCTGTTTTCAAATTTGGATTCCTGAGGTCTTTTTGCCTACAAGGGTGACTCAAAATAAACAAATCCTTTCAAAAATGAGTACTGTAAATGAATACATGCAAATCTTTGTGGCGTAACAAAGTGACCGTGTGACAAATTTTCGCGTAAATTATGGTGTACAGCCCCAGGGTGTCTCATAGTAAAGAAACTTTACAAAAAAGGTTAATTTGGTTACTCAAAGATACAATTTTTTTTTGAAAAAAAAAGACCCATGTTCCCTTTCCGTTGACTGAAACTTTTGTGAATCCGTGGCTAACGCTTCGGGAAAAAAAGTTTCCTTAGGTAGACAATAGAACGTGCAAAAAACATTTGAAAAGCACACGAAAATTCATACCGCTAAATCAGTGAGTACAGAAGTAATGTTAGGCATTTTAATAGAGTTTAGACAAATAAAATGTTAGGTTTGTTAAAACTGATTCTAACCTAAACCAATTCTCACTAATTCCACTTCAAAATGGAAAATACAAGTGATTTACGTCAAGGACTTAAGAAACACACTTGTGTAAGAGAAAGAGAGGGTAGTTGAAAAAGGGAACGGAGGTGATCACTTTGGGAAAGAATGCTGAAAAAATGAAGAGAATAAATAATGGATGATTCATTTCCCAATAAATTGAACAGCCAGTAAAGCACAAGGGGACCAAGGTAAAAGATAATTTTGGTCAAGTGTTTTCCCAATCTTTTTTTTTTAATCACTTTTCTGCACATTTCAGTCGTCAAAACGCACAATAGGTGATTTAAATGTGGGTTTGGGCGTTAACCATAAAGTGTAGTGATGCTGAGCAGTACAGGTTAGTCGAGACCGAACGTGTATCCTGTTTCACCTAGGTTTAGTTTCTCCCGACAAAACGTCGCTGGCTTACCCCAAGCTGAAGTTGTACGCCTGAAGCTGTACTGCTAACCAGATGGTATCTACCTTCCAACACACTTACCAATGATGCTACACCCGCGCTCAGTCTGGCTGTAGACCATAATTTACGCGAAAATTTGTTACGAGATACATTTGATACGCGGTCACTTTGTTACGTCACAAAAAATTACTAATACTTACTTACAGTATTCATTTTTGATAAGGCTTTTTTTATTTTGAGGCACTCCAGCGAGCAAAACGACCTCAGGAATCCAAATCTGAAAACAGAATGTCAAGAAGAGGCTTGCTTGCTGAGATATAATCAGAACTGAGAGGAAAAAAGGATAAAAACTAAGTTCGCGGCTGGCTATGATCATATCTGAGCAACCAAGCTTTTTCTTGACATTCTGTTTTCAGATTTGGATTCCTGAGGTCTTTTGCCTACCGGGAAGCCTCATAATAACAAATGAGTACTGCAAATGAGCATATGTAAATTGTTGTGGCGTAACAAAGTGACCACGTAACAAATGTAACTCTTGACAAATTCTCGCATAAATTATGGTGTACAGCCTCCAGCTTATCAGGTTAACTTATGAAGATTATTGCCAAAACGTCAAAATGACTGCAAATTTTTGAATTCCTCTCGATACAACAAAAATTCAAACTGTTTAAATTATTGAATATTCAGTTTGAGTACTCGTCTTCAACCGGGGAGATCTCCACTTTTCGGTCTCCATTTTTTGACGTCTCTTTTTTTCTCAATCAAAAATTGCCTGGCGCACAGCATTGAATTATTGAACGCGAATTTCTGGGAGGATTAAAAATCGATTAAACGCCAAAAACAAATTAAAAAAAAATTGTACAAAAAGAATATTTACCATACTAAACCAAAATTTCGCCTTAAGAAATGAAAAATGAGGCATGCTTCGGGTGGGATTCAAACATATGCAAGCGAAAAATGTTGTAATACAACACAAACCATTGTATTTTGAAATTTATTGCTGGAAAGGTAAATATATAATGGCTATATGTACTTTCACCCCTCAAATTAATCATTTATCTCGTCAAAATAATTTTTTACCCCGTCAAATTTGAATTTCGCGAAAAATAATCATTTATCCCGTCAAATTACTCATTTACCCCGTCAAAATTACTCATTTACCCCGTCAAATTTGAATTCCCGCAAAATGATTATTTATGATTATTTTGCGGGAATTCAAATTTGACGGGGTAAATGAGTAATTTGACGGGATAAATGATTATT
>BBSZ01013120.1:0-24264 GCA_000981365.1 Subanguina moxae | reverse complement strand
TCTGGACCAGCCTGGACCAGTCTCTGGCTTAAAATTTTTTTTCCTCCACCTCCGACCTCCGGCTTCAAAAATTTTCTCCTCCGCCTCCACCTCCGACCTCCGGCTTCAAAAATTTTTTCCTCCGCCTCCACCTCCGACCTCCGGCTTCAAAAATTTTCTCCTCCGCCTCCACCTCCGACCTCCGGCCGGAGGTGGAGGTGGAGGAAAAAATCCTCCCCTCCGGAGGATTCTTCCGGAGGTCAACACAAGCCTGGAGGAAATCGTCTTGGCGTTTTGTTTATCCGAAATGTACAAAAATGTACAAATTCCGTACAAAAATTTTTGCACGGTTTTTGTACGAATTTTGTACGATTTGTCATTTAATTGTCGTTTGAAAATTTTTGTACGATTTCCTCACCATGGTCGCCTCTCGATATAACGAACCCCTAAATTCAAAAAAATGTGTTTGTGGCATTGTGTTTTCGATCTATGTTTTGCTGGTGTTTTCTGGGCATCTTGTCTATCAAAATTTAGCTTAGATTCTAGGCTACGTTTTGGTATATAACATGCCCAGAAAACACCAGCAAAACATAGGTCAAAAACATAATGGCACAAACACATTTTTTTGAATTTGTGGGGTTCGTTATATCGAGAGGCGACTGTATAAGTGTTTAATATTTGGGAGAAAAAGGTGGGAGAGTTGACTATGATTTTTTGCGGCTTTAGGAGCTTTTACATATTTTGAAGGCTCTTTAATAGGTGGAATGCCTTTAAAAATTCGAATTTGAAAAATAAGTAAACTACAGAGCAGCGGATTCTACAACAGCCTTTTTTACAATATCATATTATTTATATTCAAGTCAGAGAAAAGAACCAGAATTTTTGGTAAAAACCCAACTCCTCTGGGTTCAACTAGTGTTCTCCTGAATTCTTATACACGTGCAAACAAACATTTCATTTCGTCGTTTGAACATACTGAAAGGAAATTAAAATTACCCCGTCTAACCATTTCGAACACTAAAATTGATAATGTGTTGCCTTAGTAGACCAAGGTAGACAACCGTGTAATTGGTATTTTTAGACCCCCGGAAACTACACGTGGGCATACAACTAAGCCTTAGGCTTAGGGTAAGCCAGCATGCGTTAGCTGAGACACAGCCTACACCCTATTTCACCCAGGTTTATTACTTCATAGCTAACAAATAATTTGGCACCCGCGACGAGTTTGGCGAGGCGAGTTCGATCCGGGTTAGTTAGGCGGGGCGAGTTCGGTGTTGTCCAAAATTTTAATCAAGAGCTAGAAAGCAGAACAAAGGAGGACATATTTTAAAAGATTGTTGAAAGAAGCTAAAAACATAGCCAGCTATTTTAGCCATTATAATACCATTTTTATTTGATTGAAGAGTTATACGTTGAAATGCAAGTGAATAGATGAACCTAGAAATAGTGCAAACTTTTCTTACAATATAACATTTTTCACAAATTTAGTTTTAATCGAAAGCAGCATCCATAAGTAGTAAAAATAACCAAATAAGCAGGCAATTGTTCATATAAAAAACTGTTATAAGAAGCGAGCTGAAAGCAGATTAGCTCAACTTATTTCCGCTTTATCCTTCGTGGATAAGAGAAGAGAAAACAGGTCGCTGAGTTGATTTTCGGTAAAGCGTAAAGGAGTAAAGAGATGATTGGATGAACAAGTAAAATCTCTCTTGATGAAAAAGAGGGCAATATCTTGCGCTCTTATGAAATGATTTGTGTAGAGAACGTAAATTTTGTTTTGACTAGTCATCTTTTTATTGTCATCAAACAATTACGGCATAGTTATATTCATCACAATACATATGGCGAATAAGAAAATCAAACAATAATCAATATAAAAAAAACTGACGCTACTCGGCTATACCGCCCATTCCAAAAAAAAAAATCCATTTTTCCAAAAGCGCTTAGAGACCATTTTTAAGTAACAACTTCGCTAAAAAGAGGCAAAAATAGTAACTTAGAAGAGAATAGGGGAAATGAAAAATGGGGCTTGAATTTAGCGATCGGACAGCTCATCGTGGTCTCAATGAAGTCGGATTGCCAGCAGGCGACCCTTAAGCAAGACAATGATCTCAGTAGTGAATAGGAAGGTCAGGGCAGGGTCCGCAAAGGAGCGTCTACACTGGACAAAATATGACTGGGCGAAGGTTCTGTGGAGTGACGAGAGCAAATTCAATTTCTATTCTTCTGATGGATTGGAGTCCAATGTATTGAAGTTCAATATGTTCAAAGACCGATTAGCAAGCGTTTTCATGTCCGTTATCAAGTTCTCACTGTGTAGCAGAACTAAGTTTACAGCTAGCTTAGGTCATATATCAACAACTCAGCCACTTTTTGAAATTCTGTCTTCAAATTCGGATCCCGAGATCTTTTTGCGTAGATGAAAATCTCAAAACAAAAAATGTCTTTAACATATAGGATTTGTATTAAAATTTTTAAGAAAAAATTAAAAAAGTGTGATGAACTGGCCACTCTCTACTAGAAATCTAACTTGCAAAGAACGCTGATATTCTAAAGGCTGACTATAACAGCCTTGAAGTTTCACAATCACAGTCTACCCCTCTATCAGGGACTATCTGCCAAATAGATCACCATTTCAATTAGCGTGAAAGTTTTGCATTTTTGAGGAATTCTAGAAAAAGAATCTCGCGGCATTTTCTTTTCTTGATCGTTTCGAGAATGTGCCAAAGTCGGTAGTTCAGCTAACTGGAAGATTAAAGACCCCGTAATATATTTTTATCACCAAACAATGGAAAATTAGATGCATAATTGTAAAAAAACTGCTGCCTTCCTCAAAAAAAAAAACAGGTAAAAATTAAGTAGCGCTTGCTTGGTCTCCCCCAGAGCTAGCTGTTGCATTAGGTTGATTTTGTAGAGTCCACATCTCTGCGTACATGCCACTCTTTTTAAGCAATTCTTCATGTCTAAAATCAAAATGTATTGTATATAATTTTTCTATGAAAAAAGGTGAAAAAGCAAAAAGAGCCAAACTCATGCAGCCTTTTTGAGCAGACTCCACAACCGAAATGATTGCATTTTTGAACTCCCCGTGGCGAAATTAGCATAATTAAATTATTAACTCGGTCGAAAAACAAAAAAATTTGAAAAAATTTCACCTTAGGGGAAAAGCAAAAAATTTTGGCACCCCAAAGAGCATTAAAAAATGGGTAGGTACCCCAAAGAGAACGGCGAATAGTGATGCTGTTTGAATTGGCGCCAAAAATTTTAAATTTAAAATACAACAGGCAACCTAAAGAGTAGATGAACAGGGACATCTACGGTAAAGAGAAGGGGTAACGGGGCGGTCAACCCAAAGAGT
Organism: Subanguina moxae; assembly: GCA_000981365.1. Classification (NCBI taxonomy): domain Eukaryota; kingdom Metazoa; phylum Nematoda; class Chromadorea; order Rhabditida; family Anguinidae; genus Subanguina; species Subanguina moxae. Next base: position 20,927 of record BBSZ01013120.1, on the reverse strand, counting down.
ATTGATGTAGGGGTGGGCAACCGAAAGAGTATGACTCAAAGAGCGGGTGACCGAATGAGTATGGGTAAAAAGTGAAGATATATGGCTGTAAAGCAGCCATATATCTTCGCCGTATGCGCCTTGCATATTTTGCAACCGTGAAACCTTTGCAATGGTAATGCCCAATCCAAGGCTCAAACACCCTATAACTTTTGCAAAACTTATACCTTTACAATGGTCTTGCCTAGCTCAGACCCCTAGGACCAACTTTGAAGCGAAGCTTCACACCCTCCTGCCTCTTGCAATAGACCCCTAGTTAGCTTTCTAGAGAAAAAACCTACGATCCTATTTCCACAATACTGCCTTGATTCATGACCATTATTTTGTCTGCGTGAATAACTGTAGAAAGTCGGTGAGCCACTATTACGCAAGTTCTTCTTTGGCACAACTCGAACAAGTAGGTTTGAATGGATCGCTCGGTTTTCGAGTCCAATGCACTTGTAGCTTCGTCCAAAAGAATATACTCCGGCTCCTACGATAAAAAAATAGCTAAAACTGGGAAATAAAATAGAAAAAATAATTACTTTGAGTATGGTTCTAGCTATGGCCACTCGCTGCTTTTCTCCACCCGACAATTTGAGCCCTCGTTCACCCACTAAGCAATTATAGCCTGAAAGTAAATGTTAATTATTATATTAAAAATTGTTTAAAAGAAGACTGACATACCATCTGGATGAGAGATGATAAAGTCGTGTATAGCAGCAGCTTTGGCAGCATCTTCCACTTCTTCATCAGTAGCCGATGGTCTTCCATACCGAATATTGTAGCGAATAGTCTCGTTAAAAAGCACCTAAAACGCAAGTGGAGGAATGAATAATGCAGTCTACTCCTGCTAATACATCTGCCTTCACAGTGCCATTAAAATCTTTGTTTTTTCAGCTTTATTATCTAAAATTTTGTTGGTGACACTAGAGTGACTGACAAAAACGTGATTCGTTATCTTGAAAGACATTAAAATCTAAGCTATAGCCTTAAACCTTTTATAGATATGTTATTCTGCTGTCATCAGCAAAATATTGGGTAGCTAAGCTGTTTCAGAACTCAGAAGCGCCTTATCAGGCACGACTGTTTTTACAATAAATATGTTGTTAGCGAATAACAATGAGAAGGCTGCTTACCGTATCTTGTGGAACGATACCTATGATTGGCCGAAATAAAAAGCTGCAAATTGTACAAATAAATATAAACACACCTATCATGCCTCTCAATGACTTCAGTTTGAGCTGTCGAATATCTTTGCCATTGAATGTTATCTTGCCGTCGGTCACATCGTAAAGGCGAAAACAAAGACGGATGACTGTAGTCTTGCCACTGCCTGAAGGTCCCACCTGAAATGCGCTGTTCTTTAGAATTTTATACAAAATGTATGGTTTGTTAACCAAAGCAACAGTTTCCCCAGGATTGACCACAAAAGAAACATCATTCAGCACAACTCTGTCCGACTTGTAGCCAAAAGTGACGTTGTGAAACTCGATAGTACCCGCAAAATTTTCCAATTCCACTGCTCCAGGCGCGTCACAGATCTGAGCACAACAACGGATTAGAAATAACATAGAAGAGAGGAGTAGAATGACCTCAATGTCTTGCTTAAACAAGTCCAACATGTTTTCCATGTCAATAAATGATCGCTGAATGGTTCGGTAAATTGTGCCGAAAAAGTTAAGTGGGCCGTAGAGCTGCAGAACGTAAGTGGTGAATAAAACCTGCAAAAGAGTCTCTCAGTAAAACGGCATCATGGATACAAATTTACATAATCTCCAGGAGTCATTTCAGAGTTTTTGAGGGAGATCATATAGGCTGCAAGCAAGGATCCAGTAATTAGTCCAAACCCTGTAAAATATGGCTTAAGTTAGTGCAGTCAACCCTCGTTAATCCGGCAACCTCGATAACTCAGAGCTTAATCTCTGTTGACTGTACCATATACAGTTGCTGACAATTACTTAAGGACACTAGTGAAGATTTAAAAAAACCGAGTTTTTCAGAAAATTTTTGCATTGTGCAGAACAAAGCAAATACACCATTCGAAAGCTTGTCCAATCCGGTGAAAAATTCAATTCAAGAATCAAATTGAAACTCACTCATGTATTTTTATTTCAATATATTATTGGATGTTAGTGTCTACAGTGTAGACTCTACACTCGTATCTTTATTGATGCTAGATGGACCAGTGGTGTGTGAGTGCGCATTTTCTTACGGAAAGAAACAAAACCCCCAGTTTTTTCAAAATGTTTTTATTTCACGGCAGTTCTCAGTAGACAAAATCTTCGTCGTTGAATTCCTGATAACATTCCTCAAAGTTTTCTTCTTCCATGAAGTCAGCCTGAAAATCGCTATCACAGATTTCAAAACCATCGTATAGTTAGTTCTTCAAGGGTAAGAACATGCAATTCATCTAAGATTCTTTTCTTGATAGACTCTTCCACAATTCTGCATTTCTGCATCTCCTTCTATAGCTGTAGGCGGAACCAGTTCGAATAAAGCACCAGCACAGTTCGAAACTAGTTCAGGAATCACTTCTGATGTCAATAATGCGGTATTTTCATGCACAATTCTCTTCATCTATGTCCAAGAACAAATTATTTATATTAAGAAAAATAGACCATACCTTTTCATAGTCCCACCCTGGAATTTTAGCGCACACTGTTCTGAGCTGAGCATGGGAGAAGAGATCGAAAAATGCGGCACAAACTACTAGTTTCTTGTTGAGTTTGCCCGATACTTTTGTCAACCAGCCATCTAAAAGATCTCCGACCTTGCGATTGAAGGACTCCATAGCTGCATTAGCCATAGATACGCACCATACTGAATTGTTAATAAGACAAGAATTTTCGCGCAGAGAAATCCATATTGACGCTGAGTGAAGAATAATCCAACTTGACGTCACCTTCTTTTCTGACTAATTTTAAGGACTGCTTCCACTATATTGAAGTACGATAGCCATCTGGTCTCAGCTGGTGACTTGAGTGCTTTGCTGGCTGCTTTGCGAAGTTCTTCATTTTGCCTAAAAAGATCATGTAAAGATAAAAATTTAATAAAAATAGTCTCATTGACCTCAACTTGTTGATGCACTTCTCCATGAGGTGTAAGCTACATTCAACTTCAGCACAGGCTTGTTGCATTTCATTTGATAATTCAGAGAACCTGTACGGACGAGTCGATCGCTTTCCAATTGTCGATCCAATGTGAAACATGCACGGCATGTGATTTTTTCCTCCGAGAGAGCACACATTAGAATCTTCATCTGTAGTAATAAAAAGCTTGGACATATCGCGAGCTTGGATCCCCATTTCTTGGAATTCTTCACTGGTGAGCTTTTGTACTTATTGACTTGTTTTCTTTACTGCAGGCGAAAGGGGCGAAAATATGATCACAAAATCTTGTTTGCTCCTGGAATTTAAGGATACTTTTTTTTTTACCATGAAGCAACAGTTATAGAAGCAGACCAGTTATTGTAGACGAAGTGGGCTGTCACGGCAATGTAATCGACATTCAAAAAATTTTGTTAGGTAACATAAGACTTGCAAAAAAGTTACTTTGGCTCTCCTAGATCGCTTAGTTGCTGGACTATCAGTCATTACAATTGCCTAAAAAACACTTGATAATTTCGCAATCTACCATAAGACTAAATGACGACCATAAAAAACTTTCAAAATAACAAATGTACTCAAGAAAAATAGGTAATGCCCTAAATTTATGCCCTTAAAGACATCAAAATTGTAATTAAGAGAAGTGATAAAATTTTATCGCTTTTTTAAAATTAATTCTCGTTTGAAAATTTTTATCGCTTTCTTAGGTTTTTATCGCTTTTGACATCCATGCAGCACCTACACTAAATCGAGACTCGACTGTACTTATTACTTAGAGTGCAATTTTAGACGAATCGGTTGATTCAATTTTACAATTCTTTTGATGAATAAATCAAATTTAGTGCGACGTTCACACTGTGACCCTCTCTTTACCCACTTCTAGTGAAAAATGGAATTATGAAAAGATAGATATCGGAATTTGAGCTGTTAATTTTGTCTCTCCTCTCTGTCTTTGCTGTAGTCTTCTAGCTCTGGCCTGGGATTATCTTCTTTTTGCTGTGATGCATCAGTAAAAAATGCCCAAATATCGTAACATTAACAATCTCAAAAACCAAGAGAGCTAATAAGGCGATGAAATGGTGTGTATTGCTGCATTATGTCCGCCTGTATTATGTCCGACTGGACTTTGTCCAATTCCTAACAAACCTACTCAAAATTCACAATTCCGTGATTTTATTTAAAAAAAAAACTGGCCTACTCTAACCCTACGCAGGTCACAGAGGAAACATTTTTATTTTGTCATGTTTTTTTTAAACTCCTTCACCTACCAATAATAAAGTTTTGAATGAGGTTGAGAAAGGACAAGGAGGCACTTGTTTTAAATTCTGCGTTTTGGAAGCTAAACAAAATCATTAATCTGCACAATGTTTGGCTCAATAGAAAACAAACATTATGTAAGAATCTTTGTATCGTTTCACTTCCACCTCTTCCGCATTGTAGTATTTAATAGTCTCGTAATTGAGCAAAGCATCCACACCGATAGAAGTGCTCTTGTTCTCGCACTCATTCATCTCCTTGCGGTATTTGGACCGCCATTCTGTCAAGAAAATGGTTACCGCTGAACATTCAAATCTAAGCAAGACACGAATCCTCAAAAACCACCAACAAATAACCTAAATAGATGGACATTGTTGCCACCACAAGAAATCCGAAATAGGCATTGAAGTTGAGAAAAAAAAAGGCCGCAGCTAGCACAATGTCAACAATTGTGGGGAAAACATTGAACAAAATGTAACTAAAATACAGAAATACGTAAGACCTAAAATTTTGAATTCGCGCCAACTTCAACAGGGCATTAATAGACGCAGTTCCTCGATCCATGATTCTGATCACCTCTCCTGTTTTTCGAGACAAATGCCACTTGAGTGAGAGCTTATGTAAATACTGAAACATGTCCACTTCTATTTCCAGGCTCGTGTACTAAAATAAGGGAATGGTTAAGGATGGATTTTGAAGACAGTGGTCAACTTGCTGAATTTGGATCCATAAGAAGGAACGAAAAGTGTTGAGAAATCCACCAGCAGCTATGAAAAAATGAATATATATGTATGTTGGGAAACGCAAACTGACCTCCATTGCCTTGCAAAAACTTTAATATGCTAGCCACCAAGATTAGATCATAACAAAAAGGATTTGGACCAGACAGGGCATCCACTTAACACAAAAAAAACAGACTAAGCCAAAGTAAAATATTTTGTGAAACTAACCTATCCATTTACTGTACAGAGGCACCACAACATTAATCACACGTCCCAACACCAACAGAAAGATGCAGAGGAATACATGCAGCTGCAAACGAACGCTTTTCTTAGGCCAAACATACGGCCAAATTGCTAAAAAAAGACAAAATCATTTTTTTGTTTTTTTTTTCTCGATATAGCTCTGAGTAATTTTTTTTTTGAAAAACTTTATTAATAAAAACTAGTAATGTGCACGGGACGAGATCCCGTCGGGATCCCGATCCCGCCCGAGCCATTTTCAGACAAAAATCCCGTCCCGAAATCCCGCCCGATCGATTACCAAAATCCCGATCCCGAAATTTGTTCAGCATCCCGAAGCGCTATTTTTTAACAATGTTTTGATTACATTCTTCAAAATTTTTACATGTTTACGAAATTTTTTATTGCTTTTACCCCCTCGCTTATATGTTTTTCTATCATATATGCCAGTTGAATTTCTTCTTTGTATCGACTAAACAAGTAGTTTTTAGATGAGTGTAATTTGGTGCATTGGGCTTTTCGAGAAGTTGTCAGCTACCGAAGCGAAATGTTCAAAGTGCCAGAAATGTATCAAAATGTCGGGTGGCAGCACAAAGGGCCTGTTTGTTCATGCGAAAACCCAAAACTAGCCAAAACTTCCATCTGAAAACAATCCCGATCCCGAAATTTTTTTGGCTAAAAATCCCGTCCCGAAATCCCGCCCCAAGGCAAATGCACATCACTAATAAAAACTTTATTAAACTTTATTTTTAAAAAATTTTAGCGAAAAACACATTGACTTAGGTTACATAAAAAAAGTTGGAAAAAATATAAATATGTAAAATAAATAAAAAGTAATAATAAGCAAAAATAGTTGTATTATAGTATTATACTAGAAGGGACCGCTGCGGCAATGCCGCATCATCCGGAAGTGTGCATGTATAGCACCATATTTGTGGTCCCACTCGTGGAGTTGAGTTAATGGTTTTTATTCTCCCCATAGTGTTGAATTGCCGTACTTAACCATAAGGTCCTTAGTGTTAAGTCCTACTATGGAAGGCGCCAATAGAAGGCGCTTTTTGTGTAACACCGATGGCTGTACACCTTAATTTAAGCAGTATTTGTTACGCCACAAAAATTCAGGAAACCCCAAAAATCCCAAAAAAAGTCCACACAAAAAAAAAATCCACCAGACAAAGTGAAAATTCCGCTTCGCCCATTTTCTAGTCGGTAACCTTTTTAGTCAATAAGGACACCACAAAAAATAAAAAAGATTGCAGAAACATACCTAAAAATACAATGTTTCACATACAAGTGGCGCTTTAGTATAGTTGGGTTATAGTCATATTATAATAGGTAGACTGATAATAAAAAAACAAAAATACAAATAATAATAATACCGTATTTTCTCTAATACCCCTCCTGCCCTAATTGAAAATCAATTTCTTGACATTGTGTTTTTGACCCACTTTTGCAGATGACTCTAGAAAATACGGTATATAAAAATAAAATAAAAAAGCGTAAAGAAAGATCCGAAAAGTTAACAAAAATCACCTAGACACTTTGAAAGAGCGTTTTCCCATGGCTAAAAAAACTTGACTATATAAAAAGCTGAAAAATGAAAAAAAGTAACCGAATAGTAATCTGTTTTAAGACTAGATCTCGAAACAACAATAAGGAACAAGAAGTACACAAAGAAGGCTTCAGAAATGTAGTAGAGAGTGTATGGCTCAGAAAACCTGAAATAAAATTTTCAAATGCAAAACTTTGGTACTACTGAATTATAGCCCTCTCCCTCCAAAATAATAATCCACCCTCCGCCCCAAAAAATTAGTTGACTTTTCTTGATACATTAACCATATAAAAAGCATTTTTGACCATTTTTAAAGAGATGGAGGGCTGTACAGGGAGGGGAAGGGACAATTAAGGGGCCACTTTCTAAGCAGGGACCACTCTATAAGAAAATAAAAAAATATTTTTGCCATCTGGGCTCTACCGCATAAAAAGCTCTGGTATGCATGCTATTTTCACGCATTTAGAGCTATTCTCGAGTGATTTTTCTCTCAAGTATGGGCGTGTGCGCATCTCAACTCCAAGCCCCGAGCCGCCGTCGCCTCCGTAAGGAGGCAAAGGGGGCTTGAGAGTTAGAGATTCGCGCACAAACTTACCTGTGAGATGAATCCGAGCAAGATTCTTTTTGCTATAGTCCAGTGAGAAAAACATGGCAAAAGGGCAAAAAAGGGCGAAAAAATTGCACGAATGGGTTGCAAAAAAAACTAACTTAGTCGCAAAGGACCGGCTTAAAACGACTCGCTTTACCGTTTTTAAGGCCCTAAAAATGGCTAGGGGCGGATGGTGCACGTATTTTGTGGTAATTATATTTGGGTGGGGAGGGAATTAAGACAATAATACCTACCCATGTGGAAAAGAGATTGACCAAAAAAATAATGGAACCAAGAGCCAGACAGCTGCAAAGGTGTAGCTGATGACGAGTCTCAACGGAGCTTCATAGTTGTGTCTATTGGCTTTAAAAGTGTGAAGGCAAATAAACCAGAAAATGGTGTGGATGGCTACAGCGACTGTGCCATCAGTCCGGGAATAAAACAAAAGTCTGGTCAGCCAATAAGTCAGAGGCACACATCCAATTAGGACATGACAAAGACATGCCAAATAGAAGAAAAATGTTAGTGAACCGGGTCTTAGAGGCTGGTGACCCCCAACCGAAGGCCAAAAACAATGGTAGATGTGAAAAGATAGGTTTACCACACTCAATACCACCAAAACGGTGGAAGAAACAGCAACATAAGTACAAACATTGGGCGGGAAAAGACTCCAAGTTGAGCAAATTTCCATTTGTGCGATTGGAAAGTAATTGGTAATGAAAGAGTTTAGGTGGTGTCTAGCTGCCTCCAATGACCATTCCTATCTTTGTTGTCTTAATTTGATGACAAATGCATAGACCTAGCTGTCATGAGACATGGAGAGTCTCTGAGCTTTTTAGCCTAACTATTTGAGTGAGAATAAATTGAGTTTAAAATAATTTGGAGCGATTTAAACGCCAAATTACCTCTATTTAAATGTTTTTTATTGAATGTCTCTTGAAATTGGTAATTTATCACTGGTGTTTTTGCGATAAATGATGAATGGATTGAACAATAATGTGCAGAAAATAGTCTGATACATACAAAACTAATCGATGAAAAAGAAAATGAGAAGAGTAAAATTAGAAATTTAAATTTGGCGCTTAAGTTGCTAGGGCAACTACATATATACAGTAGCGGTCAAAAAAATGCAACTCTAATTGTATGATCAGAAAATATCGAAGTTGCGCGCATCTATACGTTATCCAAAAATGATTTTGTAGAATTTTCATTCCTCTTTCAAGTGGCCTGTTTAATTTTTCACCTTTTTGCACCGCAAATAAAAAACACAAAGTTGTCAGAAAAACTTTCTCGGCCAAAAAAAAACAACACTAGGTGTATGACCATTATTTAGTGCTGCTATCAGCTATTTGTTTACAATTTTTTGTATTGTTTTTCTCATTTGTCATTTCATTTCAAAAAGAACTCAGATTGAGCACAGATGAAAAAAAAAACTATAAAAAATTGTAAACAAATAGCTGATAGTAGCACTAAATAATGGTCATACACCTAGTATTGCTTTTTTTGACCGCTACTGTATGTCCACTGCTCAATGTCCCAACTAAAAGATGATCTGCTGGAAATGACGTTGTTTATTGGTGAAACTTGTCGTTTAGAAAACTATGATTTGTTGGATATTGTTTATTATAATAAACCACCCAAATTTAGTTTTAGGTTCTCATTTCTTTAATTTTCGTTTTAGTTTCGTATTCTTTAATTAGAGGATACCTGCCCTATGAAAGGAGTATTTATTGGATAATAGAAATGCTTCGCGTTGCGTCTCGGCCCATATTGCACCCCCTTTTACCCCTTTTTGAATCCCCCTTTCTACCCTCACAATGACCTACTTTTGACCCCCCCCCTTTCTTGACCAAAAACTTGACCACATCAATAAAATTTTGGGTAAATGGACCCTTGCCCAGTAGATTTCCAAATTTTTGAGCCCTTACCCTCGGAAATTTTTATTTCGAATTCTGCGCTCAACGGCAAACAACTAGCAAAGCTTTATTCCACTATTAACAGAAAAGACAAATACCGTATTTACTCTATTAAGCGGGCATGCCCGCTTATTTTTCGACCCTTTGCTAGGGGGTCCGCTTATTAGAGGGTGCGCGCTCATTAGAGGGTGCCCGCTTATTTTTCGACCCTTTGCTAGGGGGTCCGCTTATTAGAGGGTGCGCGCTCATTAGAGGGTGCCCGCTTAATTTTCGGCCTTTTCTCGTATCATAATTCAAATTTTATTGGGAAACACAATGAAATAGATCTCAAACGACTCAGGAAGGGCTGCAAATTCATTAGCTAGGGTGCCCGCTTATTAGAGGGTGCCCGCTTAATAGAGTAAATACGGTAAGCAACAAAAAATCTCATTATTCAAACGCTTTCCCTCCGCTGCAATAAACGCATTCAGTCTTCTAGGGAGGTCGTCCACAATCTGCCTTATTGTTGCTATATTAAGCCTAGAACAGTTAGACAAAAGTGGTAAAAATTTTAAATACAGTTATAAACAAAAACAAATTTAATAGTTCAAAAGTGGTCAAATTTTATTGACACACCCTGTATACCCAGTTGCGGGTAAATTGCGGGTCGCCAAAATCGGCTCGGACAAAATCGGGTCGCCAAAATTGGGCCAAAACATTCATCCGGGCTTTTGGATTCGCAGCAAGGTGGTAGTCTTTATTCTCAGTCATATTTTATTTATTTTTCCTAAAGCTTTGTTTTCTCTTTTCTGTTCACGGCTAACATGCGCTGGCCAACCCTAAGCCTAAGGCTTAGTTGCAAAACTTTTTTTCTATTACACTTTAGCCCCCTTTTTTCCTTGTTTCGGTTTGTGTTACAAGGAACTTTCATAAGTTTAGCTGTTTCTCCATACACCAAACAAACCAAGTGGATGTCCACTTGGTGTGAAATTTTTTTTCTTACTTTTAGGCACTTAAATTATTTTTCCTGTATTGATTCTTAAGCTTAAAGAAGGTTTGACAAGGGTGGATTGCCGTTTCATAGACTTTTTTTCGACTTTTCCAAAAAATTAAAAAGCACTGTAAGACGTTATTTTAACCCTGTCAAACAAAAGAAAATAAAAATTAAAAACCACCTCAGCTGTCCATGGCCAAAAAAATCATAGCGCTACGAAAAAACGGCCATAACGAAATCATGGGATGAAACGTGTTCACACACCTACGGCTTTCCCTTGTTTATAAGCATGAAACTAAAGTCTCAAAAAATAGATGAATCATTCTATAACAATAGACTAGTGACTATGATCGGCAAGATTGAACACGAGAAGCTGACTTAAAATAGTAGAATGAACATATTAATTCATTGTATGGGCTGGCCCGATTTTGTCTGACCCGATTTTGTTCGACCCGATTTTGGCGACCCGCAATTTACCGTGTACCGTATACCCTTTGAACTACCTTTTTCAAGATTCCTGATGCCAGTTTTTTAAAGATTAATCAGGATGGATGACAATTCTCTCGCCTTTATTAACTATTTGATCCGCGAAAAATTCCATGGCAGTGCTTTGACAAAAGTTGAAGAACTACTTCAACAAAGCTCTGACAATGGCCACTTGCTGTTGCTGAAAGCTTTTTGTCTTTCATACAGTGGTAAAATTAATTTTACTCCAACTTTTGTACAGTCGTTAAACCTAGGCAAAGCTGCTGATGCTATCCGCTTGCTTAAAAGAATGGATGGAAAATTTCGCGACTTTCAAATTGCAATTCTCTATGGTCTGCGAATAGCCTATTCCAATGAAACTAAATTGGGTAGTTTTAGTCAGTTTGTTTTAAACTGCTTTTACTTTGACTTTAAGATCGTGAATCATTAAAGGAAACTGAAAAAGCCATCCAAAATTTGTCAACAGGACGCAACCCAGAAGCAGCAACCTACTCAGCTGCAATTTTACTTGTGCTTGAGGGAAACTATGACAAGGCCAGGGTGCGATATTGCGCATAAACATATTTTTAGACTTGACATAGTCTTAGGCAGTACTCTTGACAATGTGTACATTATTGTAGACGCTTGAGTCTAAAAATTTACAAAAATATTCCACGCTATACTATAGTATCCCTGGCGAATAAATAAACGATTGGGGGTGCCGGTATAATTGCAGTAGTACCAACCATACATTAGCCTTGGTTCACTTGGTTCGATTGATGCAAAATTGACCGTTCAGGTAGATGTCCACTGGGATTGGTGCATAAATAACAATCCAAAATTGCAAATATTTCATTCAAGAAAAAATTTGAGTGTCAAAAAAATTGGCGGACTGGTCATTAGTAGAGACGGGATTCGTATGCTAGAGCATATTTTTTTGCACATATGCATTGTGATAATGAGACTAAGTAACGCATTTTTATGCTATCCCTGCTTCATTTGGAGATGTTTTATAAAGCATATTTTGGCACTTTTTAAAATAAATGCATATTTTGCATTTTTGGCGCACATTTCAGCATTTTCGGTAGATTTCTTATTGATTTTCTATATTTTGTCAATTTAGCCATGGCAAAGATACCGAAGACGAAAGCAGCTTCGCTACGCGAGTGGATCTCCAAGTTCCCCATAGGCGACTATAGTTCTGACGGAAAACTCGTTTATTGCCAGCAATGCAATCAGAGAGTTGAATGCCGAGAGGCACTCTTATTTATGCTTTTGAAGGGATTTAGTTTTTAAATTATACTTCCAGGTACTTTCAATTGAAGCAGCATAATGACACTGGGAAGCATCAAGAAAATACCAAACTCCAACAAAAGAAGAAGCAGTCCCTAATAAATTCTTTTGCCAATGCTCAAGCCATCGATCAATTTTCTGTGGAGCTGACTGATGCTCTAATTGGTGCCAATATCCCATTTTTCAAGATCAACAATCCAGCATTCAAAGACTTCCTATCCAAGCACTGCGGAAAGCCAATCCCGGATGAATCAACTCTTCGAAAGAACTACCTGAAGAATTCCTATGCAAAGGTTTATTTTCAACATTGGGCTCTAACACAATTGCAATTATTTTAGTCCGTGGGTTGATTAAAGCGGAAATTTGACAATTCCTTTGTGTGGGCATCAGTAGATGAGACGACGGATCTAGTCGGTCGCTATGTGGCAAATTTCCTGATTGAGAAGCTTGAAGTTAATGGGGACCATCCTCAGGAGTTAGTGACTATCAAGATTTTCTAGAAGAAAAACCATGCAAGTGTTGCCAGATTTGTGAACGATGGTCATAAGGACCGATTCCTGTACAGAATTGTCACTGGAAACGAGAAGTGGTGTCTTTCCGTCAATATGAAGCAAAGGAAAGAGTGGGTGGCCCCAGTATACACGCCAAAGCCGAGGATTAAACAGGATCTTCACCCAGAAAAGAGAATGATTTATGTCTGGTGGGACTGAGAGGGCCTTGTGCACTGGGAGATGCTTGAGAAGAACGAGTACCCACCGTACTCCCCCGACCTTGCTCCAGCAGACTACTACCTCTTTCGCTTGTTTTCCAACCACATGAGGGGCGTAACCTTCGACGACGAGGAGGACCTTGAAAATTGGCTTAATGAGTTCTTCGAGTCTAGACTCAGCGATTTCTGGCGAAATGGCATTGACCAACTGGTCGGAAAGGTGGTAGCAGGTCGTAAGCAATAATGGAGAATATATAATTGATTAAATTGTTGCTATTTTTTTATGAAAAATCGCTATATATTCAATAAAGAAAAAAAGGCAAAAAATTGTTTATCAGCCCAGTAATTAAAATGCGCCACTTACTAACGCGAGATGGCCGCTGAGAGGGTCTAAAAGTTTCCAGTTTTATAGTCATTTTTCAGACTCTGGTAGCCAAGATTGCAGCTCCATCGAATACTAATTCCTCCGTTGGTTCACATTTTTGTGGAATTCTTCTCTTCATAGAAAATACCATTTCAGTATCTGAGTTTGCGCGGCTGGCTAGAAGTTCTGAGTGGCAGGGATATGAAGGTGGCCCTAGAGATGTTCGAAAAAGCCGTTCTTATTGACAAATCTCCTGAAGTATTCATTGTTTTCTTTTTATGAAAAAGATTCTTTCTATGAGAATTTACAGGCATTTTTGGGCAAAGCCAAGGTGTTTGAGAAAAGGTGTTTTTGAAATTGTTCCATTATGCTCTCAGTGCACCAATTTTTTTGTAGACAAAACGCTGCGGAAATGAAGACAGTGTTAAACGCATTAATCAGTGTCAATCCTACATTCCTTCCTGGCTATATTCAACTCACCAAAGCAGCAGCTATGACTCGCAATTGGCAGGAGATCAATGAACTAGTGCAGAAGATGGCCCTTGTCCAGGTTCACTCTAAACATTTTTCTATCCAACATCTGAAAGATGATTCTTTTGATGTGTTGTATTAAAAAGCCCTGCTCTACTGCAGTGCGCAATGCGCACCTTACCTGGGCACATTTTAAAGGAATGGGTAGGTAGTCCTCAAATATTATAGGTAGCCTTTAGATGCTTTAGACTACCCTTTTAGTGTTCTGAGTTGAGCTTGAGGGTTTGTGCAAGTCTAGAGTTGGGTAATTGACCGGTCATTTTCCTAGGCCGGTAAATGACTGAAAATTCGGTCAAATACTTTTGCAACAAAAGACGACCGACTTCTCAGAAATGTCCTTGGCAGCCAGATTTAGTATATACGCCTTGCAGCCTTCAAAAAGGATCCATGGAAAGGTCTCACCGGTGTATCTTTTGCTTGGGTTGCTTTCATCTGCATCATTTCCAGTCAACTTATATTCACAGCGTGATCGGTTACGACAGCGACGACTTTATGCTTTCCCAACTTGGTGATCTGCTCCGCAAGTAGATTGGCGATATAGTTACCTGAAAATTGAATTATCCAATGAATATACAATCAAATGTCAAACGTGTCACATGGACATACCACTCTGCTCTGCTCTTTCAATGTTGTCGTCCATTACTATGGAGGTCGCGTCGATTGTGTCAAAGAGGAATGGCTTTGTAGTGTGCACCACCACGTTGATCAGGGAATTGTTTCTCACGTCTGTCCAACCATCCGATGAAATGGCAAGAAAGTCTGCCTTAAAATAAAAAAATAGAAATAATTTGAAACAGTGTATGTGAGAACAAACCTTGCTTGTCGCCTCCTCTAAATTCTTCTTCAGACGTTCAAATTCGGCTGGAACGAGGACCTTCGGGTACGTGTGCTTCCGAGTCGGAAGCTTGTAAGAAGGGCAGAGCTTGGCAACGAATTGTTGAAAGAACGGATTATCAAGAAAATTCGGCGCAATGTTCCCAGTTGTGAAAGCTTATATAGAATAAGGTAAGGAAAGGAAGCAGCTAAAATAAAATAATAACCCGTGTCAAAAGAATGTCTGCCTCTTCTTGGTCGCTTTTGCTGACGCTGTTGAAAAATCTCTTGATTCCTGGTATGCTTGGTCTTGAGCTTTGTTCGGGTGACTCTTTGACGATCTTGCTCGGTGGCTTCCCAGACGTATTTTTTGTGAGACGATTTATCTACTTCCTGCATTCTTCTCCAACTTTCTTGCACTCCTAGACCGAATAAAAATGATTGACGCAAATCTCCTTAATGTCTCTAAAAATTAAGTAGAACTATACCTTAAGATGCTTTTCCATTCTAGGGTGATTTTGGTACCGAATGTTGCAGAAATTGCAGTAGCCATAGAACACGAGCTTCCCATTTCCATCCTTCTCTTCGACGCGCTTGAAATAGCTCTAGACCCAAGAAAGTGGTTTGAATTGCGACATCTGAATGATATGACTACAAGAGAAGATCTGCAAGATCTACAGACAAAGAAAGCAATAAAAGCAAACATTAGGCGAATTAAATGACTTTATCTCTAAAATGGTTGCAAGAGAAAATGACCAATTTTTAATTAAACGGTCAACAAGCCAGTCATTTACCGGTAAATGACCCGGTCATTTACCGTTTGGTCAACCTTATGCAAGTCCCTTAGTGGCTTTTTAAAACTTGTGTGGAGTTACGACTGGATATTATTCAAAATAGGGTAATTGCAGAGTGAATGCATCCCAGCTCAAGAGTACGAGTTAACACACGCCTTACTCATCGAAGGTGACTTGACAACAGCAGAACAAATACTTGTGGAATTGTTTGAGGCAGTAGGCAGTATTGAGGCTTCAAACGTTTCACTCAACTCTAATCTTTCCAAGCTTCTTTCTTGTGTTATGATTGACAATACGGCTATATTGGAGTACAGCAAGTGGGTAGATTCTTTTGCCAATTTTTAAAATGTCTATTCGTAAAAGGCTGAGAATGAGAATACTTAGCAGATGTCTATGCACCGAAATATTGTGCCTTTTCTACAGGGCTGTACACTATAATTTACGCGAAAATTTGTTATGAGGTACATTTTTTACGCGGTTACTTTGTTACGCCACAAAAAGTTGCATATACTCATTTACAATGCCCATTTTTTAAAGGATTTTTTCATTCTGAGGCACCACAGTAGGCAAAAAGACCTCAGTAATCCAAATCTGAAAATAGAATTTCAAAAAGAGGCTCGATTGCTGAGATATGATCATAGCCAGCCGCAAACTTAGTTTTTATCCTTTTTTCTCCTAGTTTTGATCATATCTCAGCATCCAAACCTCTTCTTGAAATTCTTTTTTCATATTTGGATTCCTGAGGTTTTTTGCCTACCAAAGTGCTTCAGAATAAATAAATCCTTTCAAAAAATGATTACTGTAAATTTTTGCGTAAATTATAGTGTACAGCCCTGTAGAAAAGTCACAATATTTCGCTGCATAGACATCTGCTGAGTATTCTCATTAAATGGTTTTGCTATGTTTCTTTTTTCCGCCTCTTTTTGATACCAACTCTCATTATGGGATTTAGATGGACGTAGGATAGATAGTTGGCTGTGTTTTTTAAATGCATTTTTCCTGTTTTTGTTTGTCTTTCAGAGAACCTTCACAAGGTCGCTTGTGATGCTGTGTCGACTTTTATCCTTCAACCAAAAGCTAAAAATTCGATCAAAGGAAAATATGACAAAAGACCAGAGCTAGGAGACCACAGCAAAAATAGAAAGCTCTAAGAGCCTATTTGAATTTTTAACCTAAATAAAGACATGGAAGACATCGGGCACTGAAATAAGCGATAAAACCTGCCATCCAAACCACTGAATACTAAAACTATAGCAAATTTTCTTGTGGTCCAGCGCGAAAATTCTCCTAGAATTTCTTAATTAAAATTTCTTAAAAATTCTTTCTGAAAACGCTCATGCTAGAATATCCAAGAAACGTCACCGTACCAAAATTTCAATGGTAATAGCTTTTATTTCCCATCAAAGTTGGTGTTCTAGACGTTTTCTTGAGAGAGCCATGTCTTCCAGTAAAAGTCTGCCAGATTTGCTAATCCAAAAGAGTCGGCTGTGTTTGGCGGAAGGCAATCCAAAAGAGGCAATGCAGGTAGCCATGAAAGCTATCGAGATTGGCGAAGAACATAATCTTAGAGCGCTATTCTGTTGGTTTATTACAGTTGAAACTTTAAAAATCGGTAGTGACCCCCTTTCAGATGTCGTTAGCGCCTACATTGAGTTGGATAATCTGACAGAAGCTAAGTATCAAATTGAGTTTGTTAAAGCCACACACAAAAATATTGAAGAGTATCCGGTAACTTGTTTAAAATTGTCAACATCGACAAAATATTTTAACTGTTTAGGCCTTCTATTATCTGCAAGCTTTGATTCTGAGAGCTGAAGGAAAGCATTTGGGCACAGAATATTTGTCAAATATGCGTCAAGCTGTAGACTTGCACTTCACCCTTCTTCAGGTAGATACTTTTTTGTTTTTTTGCTAAACTTTGCAGTTTTTAGAGAATTCCTTATGGGATGGACTACATAAAAGCTATGGATGTGACTTTTCTCGTCGAGATCACACAAAAGTTGTTTGAAGTTGCTCCTGCCGTTCCGTCAAGTGTGGCTGATCCAGTGCTCAAAGAGATTGAACGAATCCTTGCCTTTGTCTACGAAAATTGCCCAGGTAAATTTGACAAGAAGTAGAATGTAGGGCTTAGTTTTCTTTTGGTCATAACTTTTTTCTATGCCCATTTTCGACAAACTAGTTTCTAAAATCGACTTAGATAACGAAAGAAATTTTTTGTTAAATAGTGTCCAAAACACAATTTTCCATTGGTTCGCCTGTGGCTTGGGTCCTGAACTGACCTCATCGCCAGGGTGAATAGCACCAAAACTACGGGGAACATCAATAATTACCTTTTCGACATTATATAAAGGCAAATGTAGACCATATGTCCCAATATTGGCATTGGAAAACGCTAATTTTCCTATAGACTCGCAACGGGTAACAGATATCTTGAATTTGGATTTGGAATCATGATTTTTGTAAGGTGCTTGGTTGTGGAAATATGATCACTGAATGACTAGATTTCGTATTACAAGTAATATCTCTGCAAGCGAGGGTCTTGTAGCAATTTTAATGCCGAATTCGGACTCCACATCTATCCCTACCTACTTAAAGAGGCATGCTCATGGCCCTCATGACCCTCGGTATGCTCTTTTGTTCTGCTTCAATAATTTTTGCACAAAGGAGTTTAATGGGAGTCGAAGAGAAAGTGTTCCAAGCGCATTCAAATTTGCAAAGCTGTCATTGCCTGCGACGGCAATGACCCTTTTTCAATAAAAAAGAAAATCGTTAGAAAAGTTCAGGTAAAGACTCAGTCTTTATCACCAACTGTACTTCACCTCTTAAATTTTAGGAATGTCCAAACCACTCTATTTGTTGGGTAAAGTGAAATATTTGAACAATGATGACAGTGCTGAGGAGCTTCTTCGTTCCTGTATTGAAAAGAATACCAGTGCTGCAGAGTCATATCTCCTGCTTTCACAGGTTACTCAATTATCCAAACTAGGGATCGATTGCAAGGGCAAGGAGGGTGTGAAGCTGCGCTTCAAAGCTTGTCCTAGGGATCCGAGCTAGGCAAGCGGATCGCTCTGCGGATCCCTTGTTTTCTGGCATTTACCTTTGGCAACGCATCCTGAACTCTTGATATTCGTGCTTAATCACGGACTTGCGCTAAGATCTCCCCTGTGCGCTGTATTCAGAGGAGCATGATAAGCCAGAAATTAAAATAAATTAAAGAATTAACATCGTAGTAGTTGCTGCTAAATGTTTTTCTTCATTCCTTATAGCAGTAGCAGCAACACGAAATGGATTTGATTCGCAACCGTGGTCTCTCCCAATTCCAAAAGCGAAACGTATCATAAGAAACCAAAAAAACCAAACTTACTTGACGAATTGCCCACCTTCGTTAAACCAAGCCTATCCTTTGCAGCCAATAGTACGACGCTGGTCGCACTCTGCCGAGATTTTGCCTTTGTTGACGCCTTTCAGGTCACGATTCTTTTTATACATCCTTCCTTCGTGGATGAACTTCTTATTCCCCTTGTTCGAATAAGGAGCATGTGGCTTTGCAAGGAGAGCATCCATATGACGATTTCTAACCAATATGATTTAGTCACACACTGTCGTGCATCAGTAAAAGGCCCAAATATCGTTACGTTAACAAATCTTAAAAACCAAGAGAGCTAATAAGGCAATGAAAGAATGTGTATGGCTGTATTATATCCGGCTTTGTTATGTCCCAGCTGTATT
Source organism: Subanguina moxae (assembly GCA_000981365.1). Lineage (NCBI taxonomy): Eukaryota > Metazoa > Nematoda > Chromadorea > Rhabditida > Anguinidae > Subanguina > Subanguina moxae. The sequence goes on along the minus strand of BBSZ01013120.1, from coordinate 1,855 downwards.
ATGTCTGGCTGGATTTTGTCCAATCCCCTTCCTAAGTGTTACTAAATAAGGTTTGGATAGAGCAAAGTAAAATTTTTGCAAAGCACACGAAATTCCATCTAAGCAATTAAAAGGGTGATGGATACCCACTATGTATAGTGAGGGGAATCTCGCAGAAGGAGTTTAACCCTCCTATTATTTTGGATACACGTTCAAAAGCACAACCTGGATGAGGCTGCCAAACTACTGGATGTGGGACTCGGCTTCAACTTCAAAGTGCGAGAACACCCTTTTTACTATCTTACTAAGGCTAGGCTGGAGAAACGAGCAGATAGGGTGGAGTCTTCAATCAATCTTCTAAGAACAGCGCTTGATTTGCCTGTATTTTCTAGTAAACATCATAAACTTTTTTGCCAATAGCTTTATTTTTAATTACAGGCCAGACTAACTATAATACAAATGATGGATCCAAATTTGATATGACTCACTCGGATAGAATTGCTATCTATCTGGAACTTATCGACTCCCTCCAGCTAATTAATCATATTGTTGGTGTCGGATTTTAAATACGGTTAAAGATTCCAGTTTTTGCAGGAAGAAGCAGATTCTACAATGGCCATAGCGGTGGAGAAATATTCTGGAAAACCAGAAGAGCAGCAACTACTCCTCATGAGCGCGCAGCTGCAGTTGCGAAGGTAAAAATGTCGTTTCACAAAGAATTATTGGAGCTGCCTTTTATAGAAATAATGTGGATGGAGCTCTGTCTACTTTGAAATCTGTTCAGCCAGGTATCTTTGTTTAAGAAACATTTTTTAAAACACTTCTTTGAACTTCTAACTTATTATTCGCTTTAGATCAACCAAATTACCAATCTGCTCGCATCAAAATGGCTCAAATTTATTTGGAGGAAAAGCACGACAAACACAAATTCGCTCTTTGTTACAGGTAACTAGTAAGTTGGGAAAGAATATTTTTTTGAACGTTTAACATGGTGGACTCCTAAGAGACAATAAAAAAAATCACAAAAAATACCTTTGAATGATTTGATTATGATCTCATTGGAAAGCTCCTGCCATGCGAAATCTACCCACGACTTCCATAGCAGGCGCCTTTGGATTCCCCCAGCAGTAAACTCCTGTCGATCTCCGTTGCTCATCTAAATAGTGCAGAGCTGACGAATCTTCTCCTTAAACGGCTTATTGCAGCAAATGTCTGACGCCTGAAAAGTAGGGATCAATGGAAAACTTAGAATGTTTTAAGATATTAAATACTTGGATTAACTTAGTACAACCTTCCGGAATGTATGCAGTTTTGATGCCAGGCTCTTTAAGAATTGCAACCGTCGCTTCACTCTTGTGGCTTGCAAACGCATGATATACCCAAGAATATCCCTTTACCGATTACTTTTCACAGATAATCTTCTATCAGGGAGTCGTGAAAAATAATCATCCCTCTCTATTAATTTTCACTCCCTCCATTAACTCCCCCCTAATAATTTTTAAACCGCCCGCATGCTGAAAATCTCTCCTCTGAATCTGAGGCATAAATATCAATGTTTGGCACCGTTAGAAAGCCCTTTTTCTCCTCTTTCGAATGATATAAAAATTTTATTTCCAATTACTCAAAATGACCACCACCAGCTGCAATACATTTACGAAGTCGTTTTGGGAAATTGTCAATGGCGTCTTGAAACATTTCTTGTGAAATTTCGGCCCATTCTTTCACGAATGAAGCCTTTAGCGCAGCAATTAATTTGTGTGGCCCAAAACACGCTTTCGATTCGAGATACGGCCAGCCAAAGTAGTCGAGCACATTCCAGTCAGGAGAGTTCGGAGCCCATTCGCCGTCTCGTTTCTTCCAATGAGTGTCAACCTTG
>BBSZ01013119.1:0-12964 GCA_000981365.1 Subanguina moxae | reverse complement strand
CCCAAAAAAAGTACAAATTTTCAAAAATTTAACGGAAAGAAGTGAGACAGTCATATGTCATCGAAAAAGGGAAGAAATAAGTTGCAAAATGACATACAACACAAATGCATATGCTGCAAAATGTGTACACAAATCAGCATGAAAAATCTAAAAATCTGCGTAAAAAACTTTTTTCCACCACCGTATGACGAAAGCGCAAAAGTTTTTCATCAATAGTTGATTATTTCTTATAAATTCTTGAGCAAAATGGGTAAAACAAAAACACAAAATACCGTATTTTCTTTAATAAGGCCCCACCCCTTTGATTTAAAATCGTGTTCTTGACATCCTGTTTTTGACTTAACTTTCTGAGATGACTCTCAAGCGATTTAGCAACCAAATTGAAGCTGAGAAATTAAGCTAAAATTTGATTGGTAAATCACCTGAGAGTCATCTAAGAAAGTTGAGTCAAAAACAGAATGCCAAGAACACGATTTTAAATCAAAAGGGTGGGGCCTTATTAGAGAAAATACGGTAATAGAGAATGACATGAAAACTTAAAAGTAATCAAGGGAGGTTCAGTAAATCCTTCTCTTCGTACAAGTTTTGCACTCTATCATATACCTAAAAATGCAATTTTTAATTAAACTTGAGAAGGGGCATGGTGATGCGTGTCAGTAGCATGAAACATCAAAAAATTTAATGTAAGAATTTAGTCTGCCATAAAAGGGAATTTCTGAAGTTTTCAAAGGGCTGCGATGGATAGGTCAGTCGGATTCGTTACAAAAACTGTATTGCTCAGTCAAAAAGTTACAAAAGACCCTTTTTCATCTATTATACCCAGGAGTCTGCTTGAGTACCCCTAAAGAATATCTTACATCAATACCAGGCCATACACTAACAATGTGAAGTGGATGTTCACTTGCTGGATGTGGATGTACACTTTATACAACTATTCTACTTTTAGGTCCTGGAACCCATACTCCTGTATTAATAAGAGTATTCTAAAAAGGGTCTGTATCTACCAAACTGCCATTTTAGCAAAATTACAAAAAAATTTGGAAAATGCTTTTAAAACTATCTTTAGCCTCTTAAACCTTCCTTAGAATACTCTAATTAGTGCGGGAAAAAGGTTTTAGAGCCTGAAAGTAAGAAAAAATTCATACCAAGTGGACATTCTCTTTGTTTGGTTAGTGTACGAATAAACACCTAAACTTGTGAATATTCCTTTTAAAACTAACTGAAAGACTAATGAAATTTGGCATTTTTATGTAAGTCTACGAGTACATACATATATCGCATTGTGAATCCATTTTATACTCCCATTGTACACATGTTCGACTCAGAAAACGCATGCATGTGTACAACGCGAGTGCGACTCCAACTGTTTATGCATGGTTTTATGCTTCAAAGCTTGTGCGAACCATCCACTCTTCGTATTCGAAGGTTCGGATGCATCCGGAATGTACATTCTGGAGTAATTTATGTCTCAGGTATGTGTGTGTGCACATCTCAGCTACAACACTTCAAGTCCCCTACGCCCCGAAAGGAATGCATGTACATGTGCTTTTTGGGTTTTAATTGACAACGTCAAAACTCATTCGGGAATTAAGTATCCACAACGATTTTACGCCAAATAAAGTCATTTTAATTAACCTTGTTTATCGAGTCCAAAAATTCATTCGATGTTTTGTCCATTTCTTCATCGTTTAAATCATCTGCAGACTTGTTGAAAATCGTTTCCAATAGTTTGTTTCGGTTCGGTATAGTGTGAGAAACTAAATATTTACCATATGACCTTTATTAAAAGAACCCTCTCTAATAAACGGGCCTCTTCCTAATCAATGAACCTTTCTTACGGTAGAAGAACACCTCGTGGTGGTTTTTCGAACTTTCTTGTATTTTAGGCTAAAATTTCTTATATTGCATCCTCTCGAAAGTGAGTTTTTACTACTTTTTCAAGCTTTTCAGGTCGTAATTAGGCTAGAAAACATATTTTCAGGATTGAGGCAAGACATATGCAAAAAAAAAAATAACATGGTCTTGTTGCATGTTTAAAAAACTTAAAAACACTGAAAAAATAATCAAGGCTTCTATAAGTAACAGATACTCTACAGAAAGATTAAAAATTTGATGGGTCGGCCCGTTTAATAGAGGTTAGAGAGTATGCAAAACGAATCACACAAGTAAAAGACAAGTTATTTCAAGCCACCTACCCAAAGCTACTGACTTTCGAACCTAAATAAGAAAAAGGGTGTTTTAGCAAAGGAAAAACAGTTAGAAAATTTTACAAGCCAAGTATGATGGTCCGCTAAAGTTTCCTGATATGCTGATCGAAAAAGTTCTGCAGCAGATTTATCAGAAGCCTCTTCTTGTAGACTCTTTACAAACCGGAATAAAAACTTGTTGGCACGATGTAGCCCTGGAATAACTTTTTAGTTAAAAGTTTGGTATTAAGCCAAGCCTCAATATAGTGTGCCCTGGATAATCTTTTCAGCGGTCTCCAAAGTTACACTATATGGAGGGTTGAATGTACTGTATTATGCGTAGTTGTTAACAAGCCTCCTAAATGTCCCTGTTTTTAAGAAATGTCCTTATTAGAGGCAGAAAGGAAAATTGTTGCGCTTTTTTTTAATGGTACGTGACAAAATAACGCCGTGCCGAAACATCGCCGCGGCCAAAACACCGCCGGCCATAACATCGCCGGACATAACATCGCCGGGACAAAACATCGCCAAATGTCTTTAAAGTATTGTGTATTGAGGAATCAACAAAAAGGTTTTTTGAGTCCTCTTTTTTTATTTTACAGACAATAACCTGCAAAAAGACTAATAATAGATGCAGTCAGTAAAAATAACATGAATAACATAACAATAATAATATCAACAAAATATTTCCAAAAGAGAAAAGCCTTCTCTAATCATTGCTGTTTCTTCTCAAACCCAGCACTTTCAACTTGTTCAATTTGTATATATTCTTCGCATTCCTATCAACCTTTTCTTAGCGGAGTGTGCTGGGGTTTTTGTTTCACTCTGATACCGGCATCAGGATCCACTAGCCGGAAACCCCAACCCTAGCCAGAAACCCAATCCAATCCAGAATCCCAACCCCACCCGGGCTTCAGGGCCCAAAAGTCCAGGCTAGTGGCGAAATGAAAATTCACTGAAGTTCAACACGACGCGTGGCACCGGGGTTGGCCAGGTTCAGGTTGGTGTCTTGGTAGGGTTGGAATCCAGGATTGGGATCCAGGGTAGGATTGGGCTTCTGGATAGAATTGGGCTTCTGGGTAGGGGCGACCCTTGACCCCTACCCAAAACCCCAGCCTTAACCAAAACCCCCGATGTTTTGGTCGCGGCGATGTTTCGGCGCGGCGTTATTTTGTCCGTGGCCGAATTTTTAAAGCCCTTATTAGGGCCTTTACTGTGGGTAAAAGAGGAAACTAAATGTTTTCACAAATTTTTTCCGCCTTTCACCAGAAGTTATAACTTATTTTTATAAAAAAAACTTACTCCTTTTACAAAACCATACAGATGCTTTTCAAGGCAATGTGGATCGAAGTGCCGATCTCGGTAGCGTCGCGGTCAGCCTCGATCAAACTGAATATTCTCACCAAGACCTAACCAAGATCCGCACTTCGATACATGTTGTGTCAAAAATCGCCTGTACCGTTTCGTAAAGAAGTAAATTCTGCACATAATTTCTGGCAAAAGGCAGAAAAAATTTTGTTTCCTTTATTATCACAATAAAGGCTCTAATAAGAGCTTTGAAAATCAACGTAAAAATTTATCTTCTTGTCTTTGCCTTTAAACTGCAAAAAACATGTTTTAGGGCGTGATTGACCATTTTTACGAAAAATGTTTTGAATTATTGTCATGGGAAACCAAGGTAATACAAGCTTAGAGGGTAGCTCAATGCCCTATATATGTTGAACATAGTTTTGATGACGAAGACCTACCGCATAAAGAAATTTTGGGTGCGCATATTATTTTTAGCTTTGAAAAAATTTCAGCTTTGAATGAATTTGCATAACATTTTTGGGTAAAAATCCAACTCGCCTAGGGTCCAACTAGTCTTATCCTGGGTTCAAATACATTTAGAAGCAAACATTCCAGTTAGTCGTGCTAACATCCGTAAAGGGAAATTGGGATGGGAAATTATTTTTTAGCCCTTCTAAAGTTACCCATTCTAAGCACTTATAATCTTATTTCGAAAATCTGTATACAGTCGCCTCTCGATATAAATACTCGGTGCCTTGAGTGTCGTCAAATTTTTGAGGCGCCTTTGGCGCCATAAAGAATGAAAAATAAGCGCACTCCCTCTAATAAACGTCCCCTCTAGAGAATTATTCAAAAATAAATGTCGGGAGCGCTTATTAAAGGAGATACGGTAAATAATGCATCTAGAGACTCTTTTTGCTTTGTCCCGTGAATAAAACAAGGTAAAACATGACATTATGGGTATACAGTAGGGTTGTCGACGCGTCGAAAATTTCGACTCATCGAGTCGAGTCGAACGTCGAAAGTCGAAATTTTCGACGCGTCGGGTCGGGTCGAGTCGAACGTCGAAAGTCGAAAAATATCGACTTTTCGACGTGAAAAGTCGAAATCGACGCGTCGAGTCGACAGCCCTAGTATACAGGTACCCTTCAGAACTTGTTAACCTTGGTACCCATGGTAAAATGGAGATTTTTGGTTAAAAAAAATAATAATCGGCTTTGTCCTAAAAACATGTCTCCTCTACGTTAAAATTGTTTCAACACCAAAGAAACATGATTTTGGCTTGCTTTAGGAGGACACCTGATAACTCAGCCCAGCCAAAAATTTATTAAATCAAGGTAAGTTATTCACTTAGCAAGGTTCTAGATCCTTTATCGATTGGTTCAGCTCTTTTTGATGGGCTTTGACCTGTTTCTTTTGCGTCAAAACATTCATAAACCAACATGTTTTCAATTGTGGAATAATTTGCAGGGTTTTGCACCAACAAGTTCTGCAAAATTCTTCTTTTCTCAGAGACATCGCTCTCAACAAAGCTGAACACAACGCCCAATATGGAGAAAAGCCTGTAAATATAACATTATTTAGATGCAAAGAAGGAGTAAGAGCTACCTTGAAACTTCTTCAAATGCCTCAACATACTTTGTCAAATTTACGTCTCTTTGCCCCACCAAAGCTTGTTCAAAATTATTTGTGACATTCCATATATCGAATGTACTGGGCTCCATTGGGCAACTTAAAAACGGGCATTGACAAAGCGTAAATTGCCTTCCGTTTGTGTCTAAGTTTATTTTATTTGCTTTTTCAGGTAAATGTCATCCACTCGACATAGGAGCAAGCTTCTGCAAGCTATATCGATGAAATAAAGCCAAACCTCTATGCATATCTTTGCACCCATCAATTTTTGTTTTATTCAGGACCAAGTCGTGATTAATTTTGACATGTGACCTCTTGAAATTTATCAATCTCAAAGTGCCTTTGGCCCCAGACTACGGACAGTATGGCTGAGCCGATATAACATGTCTATCGAGTTTCATTAGCGTTTGGAGACGAGACTACTCAGCCAATATTCTTGTGAATATTAGAAAAATATATATTATTGGATTGTTGAAAAAAAGTACGAGAACACTAAAAGAGATTTATTAAAACCAGTTTGTGTTGGTCGACCGCTTTCTTGGACTAAAAATAGCAATCAACCACCTTTGTAAGCAGATATAAATTTATCATAGCCATTTGAATACATTCTTACGACAGCAGTTGCAAGCCACTAACCTGGTTTCCACATCTTTATTGAAGCTGTATTTCTTGCTATTAACCCATGGCTTTACTGTGTGCACAGCTGGATCAAACTCCATTTTTGATCGTTTTTCTGCCTTGATTCTATGACTAACATGCATTTAATTTAGGTGAGCAGCAGTCTAAAAGATAATATGATAAACTAGCAATGAAAAATTTTCAATAATATGTGAAATTACAACCTTATCATACTCGTTCCGTACTATCACGTCTAGGATCGCTAACTTCGAAGTTAGGGCTCAGAGCTTGGCACATTCGTATAAAACAGCGACGCCGGACTCCGACTTCCAAAGCAGCGTTAGCGCCCAAAGTTTAGCAAAGTTTTCGGTGCCGGAATATGTTACAGATTGCGACCGCGCAAGTATGGGAATGAGTCTACACGCACACTACATTGAAAGTAAACTTTATTGTGAGCACCCTAAATCAAAATCCTATTTTACCTTGAATCACGATTGATGATATAAAGATACTTGGATTGCTCATGTATGAGTGTCTTAATCAAAGCAGTCGATAACTATGATATGATTTGTATTTTATTTGGCTGAGAAACCTCGTCTCCAAACGCTAGTGAAAAATACTGGTGTTCGGACTACAGCCGAGTTCGATACAACATACCCTTCCATATAACATACCCAAGCTCGATCCCGAGGAGGTATGTTGTATCGAAATTCAAATTTAGACATTTTTAACTGTATTCCAAAAGTCTATTTCTCATTTGGGACCGAGCAAAACGAGTCATATAAGAATAGGGTTGTTAATATTGAGAATCGGTTGTACCTGAATTGAACAAACTTACACACAAAAAGAAGTAAATTTGATACAAAAAAGAGTTCTTGACACATTAAAAGAGTTCTTGACACATTAAAAGATATTGCCTCTTTTTAAATTGCCCAATTTGAAACGAATAGTAGGATATTCCAAAGAAAATCCTTTTCACAAAAATTGAATTTTATGTTTATTTAAAAAAGAACAGATCGCTATTTGAGCCAACATCTAATTTATCGCACATTTTTAAATTCCATATATTTTTTAGTTGTGTGCGGGTAATTATTTTATTTTGAATACGGGTCCTGATTTCTTGTTTCGATCACTAATTTTTTTTCAACTTGTAAATTTCACGTTCATTTTACATAAAACTTTTATGATAAAAGTTAAAATTTAATTAATAAATTACTCTTTTCAAATCAAAATTTAGTCCTAAGAGGCCAAAATTAAAACTGGACGACCATGGTGGCATTTTACTGTAGCGTTCAGTTTTATGGCCAAAATGAGTTCTCATGCCTTCATTTTTTTAGAGAAAAGGCTTTGAATACCTAGCTTTTGGATGTATCCCTAGAAAAGACAGCAAAGAGCAACTTTTGTGAAAAAATATCAATTTACCTGTGCGATTCAAACAATCAGTGTAAAGGCCGTCCACATCCAGCGAACGTCCATGCAATTGAGTGGACGAATGGGATTTATTGGTATAGGATAAAGCTTCAGAAGGATGACCTGGATGAGTTCTCCGCATTTGACTGAATGAAGGGCTGGCAGATGTGGATACGGAAATGCTAGTAGGAAAGTTGCCTCCTACGCAGTTGGTAGTGTTGTTTGTCATGGAATTACTGTTTGCGCCTTTGATAAAACCGGCTATCCAAGCTGCCCTTCCAGACTCTCTAACAGAATCTGGCTGAACCTAAAGATGGATTAAAGAAGCATTAGAGCTGATTTTTGACTAAAAACTAACATTCACAACGCTTTTCTTTTTCAGATGAAAGTGTCGAGTAGACCCATTCCAGCTAAAATGTAAGAAAATAGATCAGCCAAGCTTATGTTGAAAATAATAATAACAGGTTTAACTATCAGCCTCATTTACCCCTTTTCTAAATTCAGTCAATTTTTAGAGCTATTACTCGCAGCGGCATCAAACGCCTCTTCAGAATTTGAATTAATGGTGCAAATTATATTATACATTTGCTATATTTTTGACCACAACTTCTTTTTGTTTCATTATTTCGTAAAATCTTTAGTAACCAAAACCTAGCCCTTTGCGAATGATGGTTCGTATACAACTGTTCACTTATGTCTGTACGCAAATAGTTGTCCGCAAATACTGATTTACATATGCCCCTTCGCAAGCGTTACATCCGAAAAAATGGTGCCATCCAAAAAAATATAACTATAACATGTAAACAGTTTGAATTAACAGACAATTTCTAACAATTAATATTGTGCTTTTGGAACAAAAAAAAACTCTTTGTTAAGAGTTTTAAAGGCCTTTGTAATAGGTTAAACAAGGTATAAGCTTGTCTCAGACGACCTATACTCATCTTAAGTTTGAGCTGTACGTCTAAGTGTAGTTCCTGAAGCATGCTTAATTTTTAACTCTTGTTTTTAACTTTAACTCTGTTTAACTTTTGCGCAGAAATTTGCATCTTCCCGTCATTCTTATTCAAAACAACAAAGAAAAGTCGAAGATCTAAGAAAGCCTGCCAAGAAACATCAAGTGACCAAAAATTTTATTTCATTCAGATACGATGTAACCGGTGTTTCTAATAGCCAGAAACAAAAGAAAAAACAATGGAAATTTAAAATTTTCAGAGGCAGAATCTGTTTCTGAATTTTATTTTTCATTTGAATACTTACCTTTTTGATATCAACCTTCATTCTGCCTTTTCTTTTCCTTCTGACTATTGAAAACACTAATTGCAGTACAAACGTGCTAAAGACGATAATTTTTCTAACAAATCTCCACCGTCCAGTTAGCTTCAAATTGTTGATCTTTGTTAGTTTTAAAGCAAATGCGACGGTAGTCATCAGAAAGAAATCGATCGATTGAAAAGCCAAGCTTTTGAGCAAATTTCCTAATCGCTGCCAAAACTAGTTCCTTAAAAAAGTAAGATCAGAAAGATATTCGGCCGCATGTTACCTCTGAGGCTCCACGAAAAGAGAGACGGACATTGACGTCAAGACGGTACATGCAGGCCATTTTTGGAAGACATTCACCAATAAACCAAGCCAGCAAGAAAGTTAATATTTCGAAGAAATTCTCAAATTGAATTACACTAAACAGTGAAGAGAACAAGCTAGACGAACGTGGCTCGAGTAACACCCTCTAAAAACATTAAATCAAGCTTTGATTATTAGCATTAAAGAGGTGGGATATAATACAGTACAGTCAAACCTCGATATAACGAACACCTGGGGACCAGCTAAAATGTTCGTTATATCGAAGGTTTCGTTATATCGGGGGTCCGTTATATCAAGATTTGACTGTGTAACAAACTCCTGAGGACCAGGCAAAATGTTCGTTATATCGAGGGTTTCGTTATATCGGGGGTTCGTTATATCGAGGTTTGACTGTGTAACAAACTCCTGAGGACCAGGCAAAATGTTCGTTATATCGAGGGTTTCGTTATATCGGGGGTTCGTTATATCGAGGTTTGACTGTAGTAGCCTATTTTGAATGATACGAATAAACTGAATTTTTGTGATCTAGCTAAATATTCTTTGGCAAATATATAGGGTTGTCGGGTACAGTAAAACCTCGATATAAAGAACCCCTGATTTAACGGAACTCCGGGCTCTATTTGGTTGGTTTTAACTACAGCATAAGGAACTAAACCCTCGATACAACGAAAATTTTTCAAACGTCTACAGGTAAGAGCACCCTCGACATAAAAAAACTTTGTGTTTAAACATGTATTTGTCATTTACACAAATTTTTAGTTTTGTTTCGTTTAATTCTATTAATATCCCTCCAACAAGATTCCATTAACATTTATTATTTTTTAAACTTACGTAAATACCGTTCGCAATGTAAAAGGGCAAATTCATAAGAAATTGACAACCCTCAGGCAAATTTGGAAGAATTTCATCCACAAGCCAGCTAATCATTTGCATCATAACCGAATAAAGTTGGTCAACTTGCGACATCTCGACGACAGCAGGATTGAAACCCAAGTAGATAGTTTTCAAGTTACGACAGACTTGCACCGCATTCAACAGAACCACTTGCCACTGGCAAGATGTCCATAAACTCATATCGAACGGTTCAGAAAGGGAAAAACGGAGAGAAAGCTCAATTCGTAAGTTTTCAGTTTGCTCGACTGAAAATCTAAAGTTTGTCGCAAAAAATTTTAGCACATATAGAAAATCGTAAACTCGAATAACTATGAGCTAGGCTACACGATCCTTACCAAAGCATTTGAACTCTAGAAAAGGTTTTCATACTAGTTAGTTTCGGCATGCATGCTTTACATATCGAATTCTTAAAATACACCTGAAAAAGATACCACAAATAACCCCCCCCCCTTACTTAACAGAAAAGTACCCACAGCAGTTTTCCAAAAGTATTTGTCTCGGTTGAATTAAGTGTAAAATTACAACAAAGAGGTTTTTGTAAAAGGACTCAAAAAATATCGTGAAGATCTTTACATAAGACCGAAAGCCCCATGACTCGAGGCTAGCTGTAAACGAGCGCACCTTTTCTGCGCGGCAGACTTTAGCCACATAAAAATGAACACTTCTCAACTCATTTAAAACTTACGAAAAAATCGTGCAGCCTGCCTCATAGAAACACAAATTTGTTTTTGGTCATAAAAAAGAGCGACTTTTTGCAGCCGACTCCGTGCAATAACAACTCTTAGAAAGGGAGCACATGCGCAAATTCTGCGTGACAAAATTTGCAACAAACACTCGTTGTGCAGAATAAAGCGCAAGTTTACCCCACGCTCTTCTTAACCTCGAGTAAAAAATACCCCGGAGTTTTCATTGACGGACTGAACAGCAAATTAATTCGGTTTTGAACTGCTTCAATCTTCAAAAATGAGAAGTGAAGTTTCTTGGCACCAATACTGAAAACTCTGATAAGTTCATCAGGACAGCCTAAAAGAGCTTAAATATGCAAAAAAGCCAAGTAAAAAATTATTTACCTTCGTCTGACAAAATGCTACCATCGAGTTCGCAGTACAGCAGGTCAACATCCGCATTATTTGTTACTAACTCAGGCACTTGGTGCAGGTTCAGCTGATCGAATTCCTCATCTAAATTTTGATTAAAACAGCCGTAGAAAGGAACCAAAAACCTTTGTGAAAGACTAGACGCATAAATGAATGTAGTTGTGTCTCTGAAACACTGAATTTACAAGTCGATTTCATAATTGGTAAGTAGGCCGAGATCTGGCATCCCTTTGACAGAATATCATTTAGTACCACCATAGCAAAAACCCATCTTGACTCCACTAATCCATAAATTCTAGTAGCCCGGACCTAGATTTGAAAGGTGACCAGTGATCAGACTTATTAAACAAATTACCTCAACTTTTCGGAACAAAGGAGCTCGATGTCTTACAAATAACCGAAAGTGAGCAAGTGACTTTTGATGGATTTCGAACGAAAAGTTTTGTTTTAATAGACGAAGAAAAATTTGCTTAAATATGCGGTTGATCATCTAAAATAAAAGATGGTCATTACGTGGACAAATAATAGAGTGAAGACCAACCATAATCTTGAAGAAGTCAAAGTCTAATCGTGCGGTAGAACCATCGGACATTTTCTTGTGTACAAATTCAAGCAACCAACTCTCGATAACAACATAAGCCAAGTCGTAGCTTAGAAAGCAAGTCATCATCAAATATCTGCTAAGGACCAGTGATTTTCATTAGTTACAAACAAAACATTCTATTTTTTAGACTGACTTTTGATTCAAAATTCTCCAGAAATCTATTGCTTTTAGTCAGTGTTTTCAATAAGGCCGAAGATGACTAGCTCAGGGCAGTAGAAATGCCTGGGTATAGTCGTATTGCAGATCGGGAATAATCGGCAAAAAAACATCTTCTACCAAAAATACTATCGAGATCAGCAAGCACAATAATCTCAATAAACATGCCCCCATTCACTTTTTAATTGTTTTAATTAGTGATGTGCACGGGACGGGATCCCGTCGGGATCCCGATCCCGCCCGAACCATTTTCAGATAAAAATCCCGTCCCGAAGTCCCGCCCGATCGATTACCAAAATCCCGATCCCGAAATTTGTTCGGGATCCCAAAGCGCTATTTTTTAACAATGTTTTGATTACATTCTTCAAAATTTTTACATGTTTACAAAATTTTTTATTGCTTTTACCCCCTCTCTTATATGTTTTTCTATCATATATGCCAGTTGAATTTCTTCTAAAACGGGTAAAGCGAGTCGTTTTGGGCCTGTCATTTGCGGTTAAGGCACTTTTTTTCTGCAACCCATTTGTGCAACTTTTCCGCCCGTCTTAAATGCTTCTTAAATGGACTAAAACCCCGACACCACCCCGAAGAATATTTCGATAGTCGACCCCCGAACGGGGCCCGCCCCGAAGGCGTCTTTCTGTCTCTAGTTATAGTTATAGTGGTGGGAGTATATTTGTAGTGCTAGTAGTATGCAAGGTAGTGAGCCATGGCTAGTAAAGATTTTGAGCTGTAAAGAATTTTCTTTGTAAGACAGATGTGTTTTAAACATTTTGAGTCAACAAAAATTTGAGCTGTAAATTTTTTGACTTGTTAAGTTATGAGTATGGTGACAGCCAATGTTGTTGATTTTTGTTTCACAAATACATTACTTTGAAACATATTTCATAACAATACCCATTTTAACCGAAAACTGGAAATTAGAACAAAAGAGGATTCCAAAGACCTTTGATACCTTGTTAGCGAATAAACCGCCTTCTCCCGATAATTTTTTGGAGTTTTTCAAAAGGGTCCTTTAACTAGTTCTAAGCAGTGTTTTCAATAATCAGAATAAGAATCAGAAGCAGAATGGTTCATAGGCAGAATTCAAAGTCAGATCAGAATCAGAAATCAGAAGCAGAAATTTTTGAAATGATTTTCAATTTCTATTCTTTCAATTCTGCTTCTGACTTTGAAATTTTCTGCCTTTCGATTCTGCTTCTGACTTTGAAACATTTTTTAATTCTGACTGATTCTGATTAGTTTTCTGATTCTGAAATTTATTTCGGCTATTTTTCTGTTTTTTCATATCACTTCTTCATAAACGAACTTTTTGAGAAAAACGCAAATAACATCTCACATCAAAAATCTTTTATTTCTATTTTATTATTTTTATTTTATTCCAAAAAGTGATTCCATATGTCTCCACGCTTCTTTCCTCCTCTTTTTTTGGTGGCAGTGCTGTCTTGGGACGATGTAGAGCTCTCAATGCTTATCGACATTGCAAAACCTAATAA
>BBSZ01013118.1:0-10078 GCA_000981365.1 Subanguina moxae | reverse complement strand
GTTCAAGGGTAGAGGTCCAGGAGTAAGGGTACAAGGGTAAGGATCCAAGGGGCCCAGGGGAATGGGTCCACGGATAAGGGCCCAAAGGTAAAGGTCCAAGGTTAGGGGTCCATGGGTATGGGTTTGAGGGTATAAAGGTAAGGTTTTATAGACTTTTAGAGAATTAAAAGCTGCGAAGAGGCCTAGATACAATCGGTTTAAATAAAGAGATCCTATTTTTTATTTTTATTTATTTTTTACGCAATTCCTTGCATCGGGCCAGTATTTTCTAAAATGACTTGTCATCAGACTTTAATGAGTCATCGATGACAATGACAAGTCAAGTCATTTTGCCAAATGACTGAAATGACAAGACAAGTCATTTTAAGTCATTGTCAAAATGAAAAGTCATTTTAGCTAAATGACAAGTCAATTTGATTGGAATGACTGGAATGACTCAAATATATATCGATCATTTTGTTGACTCAATATGTTTTTCATCCGATAGACTTAATTTTTATTATTTTTTAAGATGTCTTCTCTAACCTCTGCCTTACTTTCAAATAACGATAGTGGTAAAAAGCGAAGAATCACTTCAAGGAAGAAGTCGATGAAATTGGCGAATATTGCACAAAATGCAATTACTGTCCAGAAGTAATTCAATGCTATGGTTTTTGACTGCTTAGGCTTTCTACTTTTTCAGATTTATTGAGGATCAAGCGCCACAAGTACGACAGTTCTCATTCGTCACTTGAAACTGAAGCATAAGAATGTGAACCAAGCAATCGAAGAGGATCCTGTAATTCTTAACTGTAAAGAAGCTGTGCTTAAAGAGAAGTAAGCTTCCTGTTTTTTGTACTTTGCATACAATGTACTTTAGGTACCAAAAAATCGATGCTGCCTTTGGTTATGCGCTTTCAATTCCTGCATTGCCCATCAATGCATTTTTACATCCGTTCATTCGCAAACTCATTTATACATTGAATCCAAACTATGAAGTAACCTTGATATATCAGTTTTGTATAGTGTCTATATTACAATAGTTCAGATGCCAAAAACCTGTGCGACGTTAAAGAATATGGTTTTGAAACAGTTCAATGTGACTCAACAAAAGCTTAAGAATTTATTCAAGAAGATGTCTCAGAAATGCTCTTTTACGTGTGACATTTGGACAGACAATTGTTTAAAGCACTCATACTTAGGTATGCATAGTTCTTTATGGATTCTCAGTACAAATGCAAATTTAACGATTGACTTTTGTGATAAGACTGCTACTCTTCAAAGAATTTTTATTAGGCTAGTAGAACTAAATGGGTCTCACACAGGTATACACATCCGGCACGAAACAGAAAACATGTTGCATCACTATGGACTTTCATTCGAGCAGCATGTGTTTAAGGTCATCACTGATGAAGGAAGCAACATGGTAAATGCTTTTAAAGACAATCTTAAAGGTAATTTGCTCTTTTGAATTTTCTTGAGCAAATTATTTATTTTTTAGTTTAAGTTGGCACAGAAGGCCTCACTGAGCCGGACAATCATGATGAAGAATTTAGCGATTCCGAAAGCGACCAATTCTCTTTCGAGGCTGAAAATACAAGAGTGGATCTGTTACTAGAGTTCCTAATTTTCTCGATTAAGTTGTACGAGGTTGATTTTTAACCTTTAGATGTGTCTTTTCATTGTGCTTTGGTTGCTTCGGTCATCTGTTGCAGTTGACGATAACAGATATCTTCAAAAAATACGTCATTTCACATTCCGGTTTTAAAAAGTTGTGCAAATTAGTGGGATCTTTTAAAAAATCTAAGGATACCAAGAAAAAGAGCAAAAAATATATATACTATATACTTCAGTCATCCCAGTCGTTTGAGTCATCCCAGTCAAATTGACTTGTCATTTTGGCAATGACTTAAAATGAGTTGACTTGCCATTGTCATTTCAGTCATTTGACAAAATGACTTGAATTGTCACTGTCATTTAGAGTCATTATCAAAATGAAAACTCATTTCAGTCATTTTAGCTAAATGGCAAGTCATTTTTGAAAGTACTGCACCGGGCTCCCTGGTTCGGGGACAAATTCAAAAAAGTGTGTTTGTGGCATAGTGTTTTTGACTCATCTTTTGTTAATAATTCTTGAGCGTTTTATATACCAAAATGTAGCTTAGATTCTAAGCTACATTTTAGTATATGACATGGCCAGGAGTCATCAACAAAAGATGGGTCAAAAACACAATGCTACAAACACACTTTTTTGAAGTTAGGGAGGGTGCTTATTAGAGGAAATATGATATAAGGTAACTTGAGGGTGCTTAAGTTTTGGTGAAAGGTCGACACTAAGTGCCATGTCTCTTTGTTGGTCATGTGATTGTAAGCGTACAAGCCAATTGTAATTTTAACCAACCTCAGACAATACTTTAGCTGCTAAATGTGCCAACTCCAAACTGTCGGTTGTGTTCTCTGGAGAAGGTAGAAAAAGCAGCAGTTGCTTGATGAATAGTGGCAAGAGTAGTTTGCGAGACTTTAGACAAACAAAGATTTGGGTGTGGACAATTTCCTGGAGGAAGACCAGTTTCTGACGAGGCACTATTTGGTTGGAGAAGTGAGTGATCAGTTGGGAGATGTAGCCCGCCAGATGGATGGCTGAGTAGAGGCGGTAGTGGAGAAGGGAGGGCAGGATGGACGGCATATATTTCAGGGCTGCGTTCTGACAAGTCATCCTGCGACTGTCTGTTTGCATCAACACGCACAGGGCATTCAGCAGCTGGTCCAGTGATGACACCAGCCCTGAACTCTGCAATAGGGTATCGTTATACCAATAATTTTAATTTACAGTCAACTACGATATATCAATACCCTCCAATTTTTAACTTGTTTTCGGCATTGTGTTTTTGACCTATATTTTCTTGCTAGATCCAGGGCATGTTATAAACCAAAATGTAGCCTAGAATCTAAGCTACATTTTGGTATATAAGATGCTCTGGAGACACCAACAAAATGCCGTATTTCTTCTAATAATATCACCGACTCACTTTGGCTGCTTCTCCACAGTATTCTGCGCTGTCCAATTTGTTTTTGCCATTGACAGCATTAATGGCATCTTCACGCCTCTTGGACACAATGACCATTCTGACCAACAAGCTGAGAGACTTTAAAACGGGCAACAAGTTGTCCCTGGACTCGCTCAGCTGTCCTACTTCCCCTTCTTTGTCCACAAACCAAATCAAGGTTGCAAGTAGCCAGGTGTGTGCTGTAGGGCAATGTAGGTTTTGCACATACTGCTCCAACACTTCCTTATGTCTGCACTGTTTCGAATCTTCACATAACCTGATCAGGTACACAATGGCTTCAAACACCTCTTTTTGGTGTTGTGGCAAGTGGGCAGCTATTTGGAAGAGGGCATCCAACAAGTTAGGTAGCAATTTCAGCATCTCTTCTCTGCAATTGATCTCCTTGTTGGGATCTAAATTTGGTTTTTCACAATGGAATAATTAATTGCAATAAACTAAAGTTGACGCTTGATTTAACGGACTCCAAGAGACTGGGCTCAGCCGTCATATAAATAGAAAATCACTTAAATCGAACGTCCGTCATATAGCGTAATTTTTTTTGATATTAGGTTGGCGACTAAGTAATGGCGAAACCCACCAAATAATTCGTCTTTTAATGTGTTTTCTTGAATTTTTTAAATTTATTTGCATAGAAACACATATAGTCTTTCATATTCTTGCAAAAATTTTCATTCTTTTAGGAAAATGGAAAAAACTCAAGGAGATATTTGACAACTGTTGAAATATGAGTTTGAGCTTGGTCATAACGCAAAAGAGGCCTAACTAACATCAATTGAGCAAAGGTAGCAAGAACTGTTGCTTAACGAACAGCTGCACGGTGGATTTCAATGTTTACAAGCGGAAATTTGGGTATTGAAGACGAAAAGCGGTCTGGGCGCCCTCGGGAAGTCGATCGAGTCGCTGTTGTCAACTCCGTCGAAGCCTATCCATCGATGACCATAGTATATGACATAACGAAGGACAGCCAATTCTGAAGTTTATTGTGGACAACTCGATAACACCCACCGCGCCCTTCAAAGCCGTCGAATTCAAGTGATTTTCTTCGACGGCAATGCAAAGCCGCACAGATCAAGGCAAACATTTTTGATTGCTAAGACTTTCAAGTCTGTTCCACGGAATAATTCTGTTGCCTTGTTGGTGATGATTCGGCGAGGGACTGGCTGTTTGTTTTCATGCTTGATCCGAACCCATTCTGCCAGCTCCACATCGAGGATTCCTGACATATCGGCCGCCACCATCGAGACAGTTTTGTTTTGATCCTCTGGCTGTGTTGTTCCTGAACAATAAAGGAATTTTAAGTGAATGTGAACAAGGAAATACTAACACGTGGCGTCTCATTTTCATTTTTCTTCCACTCCTTGATCCGGCTTCGTGTGACGTCGAACTTTTTGCAGCAAAGTGATTGAGAATCGACAGCCTCCACCTTTTTTTACAGTTTCAATGTTTCGTCCGCGCTTCTTGTTTACTGGACAGCCTTCATCTTCATGCAGCTACAGTTCATCGGGATCGCTCATCTGAACAGAAAAATAAAAAAATATAGCAGTAGAAAAGAGCCCAAAAAATTCAGACAGAGGGAATAATAGATAGAGCAAAAACCAACACATAAAATGTAAAAAAAGGAGACAACAAAGCTTTTATTATTTTTTTCTTTCGGGACTAAAAAATTCAAATGGAATTTTTGTTGAAAAATAAAAGGCCCCTCTCTAATAGAAGGCCTCTCTCTAATAGAAGGCCCCCCTCTGAAAAGGGTTGAAAAATAGAAGGCCTGGACCTTCTAATAGAGAGAATATACGGTATACACCAAAGAAAGAGAGGATCATCCGAATGGTTCAGTTTCGAAAAGTGCTATTTTACAAGGTTTCGATTCCTGATCGGGTTGTGTAGGTAAATATTTTATTAAAAATTTCTATTCTTAAATTGAGTGGGTGGCTTATTCTGTAAGTGCTCCCAAAAATGTGTAAAAAGGTTTGTTAAAAATGGTTAACTGTATACAGTCAAACCTTGATAACCCGGCAGTCCAAATGACCAGGCTCCAAGTGCCGAATTATCGACGGTGCCGGATTAACCAGGCTTGACTGCACAAATAAACTCTAAAAGTGTGCAACCCGAATTGGAGTAGCCGATCAGCTCTCGGATTCTGTCTTTCAATACCTATAAATTAGTTTTTGGTCAACTGTGGACGTAAACTGTAGAGGTTAACTGTTTCATGCTCTTTCCACCTGAGTATTTGGAGTAGCTTAGTGTTTGTTGTGTGGAGTGTGGAGCACACTATGGTCTGGTACTGCACACTGTTTTTGTCGTTAACTGTATAGGGGCTTGTGGACAAGCTGGTGCCATTCCCGTTATTGCGCAATGGAGAGGATCTCTGCAGGGTGTGCTGGCTGCTGGACACACACCGTTGCAGGTTGCTGCACTGCCGTTTGGAGGAGGGCAGTCGCAAGTAGAACATGTTTCTATCATCGAACTTGCCTGGCTCTAACTAAAAATTTGAATCCTTTCAAATACCAAATTTCCTCCAATAAACCCCCCCCCTCGTTAATTCAAAATCGTGTTCTTGGCATTTTGTTTTCTACCCATTTCTCGCAGACCACTCGCAGGCAAGTTGCTACCAACATTGTGGCTAGGGTAATAAGTAGGGTTTTCGGTTCGGCTACCCGTTATTGGGCAATTAAAACTGAAACCCGTTTTTTTTTTCGGGTATCGGTTTGGTTACCCGAAGATTTCGGGTACCCAACAACCCTAGTAATAAGCTAAAGTCTGGTTGGTGAATTGCCTGAGAATCATATGCAAAAGGTTTGTGGAAAACAGAATGCCTAGAATGCCAAGAACACAATCTAAACCTTAGGCACACAACCAAACCCTAGGCTTAGGGTAGACCAGCGCAGGTTAGCCGAGGCCCAGCGTATAGCCTGTTTTCACCTAGGTTTAGTGGTTCACGGCTAACAAATAATTTGGCACCCGGGCGAATTGGGCGAGATGAGTTGGACATGGGGCGAGTTGGGTATCGTCCGGTACTTGGATACTCTATACAGTCAAGTCTCGATATAACGGTCCCCCTCGGGACCAGGCTTAGGAGGCCGTTCTATCGAGAGGGCCGTTATATCGAGACTTGACTGTATATTATTTTTTACAACTTTTTCTTCAAGGAACAAGGCAAGAAGTGTTTCTAGATGCATTTTTTGATCAAGAGTTTTGCTTGGATTCATATCACAAGTGGGTTTGTGCACGCGTCTCTTACCCTTCAAGTCTCCTGTGCCACTTGCTGTGGCCTCTTTCTGTGACCCCGAAACCGTAAATGTTCTTTGAATTGATCTAGCAGGTAGTTCTGTGTGCAAATTAAAATCACGCCCAAAAAATTACCCTATAAACCAGAAGTTCATCCTCCTCCACATCACTAAGCAGCAAAAAATTGCGGATCACATGCAGAAAGCACATAGCAAAAGGGCCTTTGTCCACCTTGTCTGCCTTCTTATCCGTTTTTTCATTGGCTGTCACAGCCAGTTTCCTGTTATAAAAGAGTATTCTCACGTGCAGCCCTTTGACTGCACGTTTGGGAAGTCGTAGTTTGATTGTCTCATTGAATCTCGGCCTGTCTTCCTGTGCAATCACCTTGGAATGGTGGGATAGCTTGTGGACGAGTTTGTCTGGAGTGACAATCTCCATACAATTAGGCACCGGATTGCCGTAGTCGTCCATCAAGCTGATAACTGCCTCTATGTTCTTTTCGCCTTGTTTGCCTCCATGCAAGTCGGCGGTCTTGAGTCTGAAGAAGACCTCATTCCTACGGAACCAGTCTGCACACCCTCCACTACTAGGCTGCACCCTTTGAAGTATGGCCGTGGAGTGAGAGTGACCATTGGATGTGGACCACACAAATATGTTTGGATGCAGTTTTTGCACTCGATCCAATGAAGAACAGTTGATCAGCTGCAGAGTTAGTGAAACCGGCACCTGGAATGGTGCACATAATTTATTGGGCTTCAGCTCAAAGATTAAAGCAGGAAATTTTAAGTTTTTTTGAGTTGGCTCTGAGGGGTTTGATGCGCCTGGGTGGTCTTGAACTGCGCTGGAAATTGGTCGGCGTCGGCACCGCACTCCTCCAGACTTTGTTTGAAAGGGGTTTTGAAGGACCGGGGGGTATAATACAGTAGTACCTATTATTTTTTTGGGGTTTCTCTTATTTTGTTGTCAGTAACCTTATCTTTTGTTCTGACTTTCAGCTTTGGGTTTAACCAACTTCCCAAGTAAAAAAATACTTTTTCGGGTCAAAAATCTTGTGTCTGCCTTAGAAATGGAGCAAAACCAAAGACCGCTTTGACCGGTCAAAAAAATATTAAGCTACATTCACTGGATGGCACTATTCTCGTTTACAATAAACCGAACCCACCTTGGCATTTTGGTCATAAATAAAGTTAGTTTGAGCACTTCCAGTCATTCCATTCAAAAGTCTAGAGCTGGAAGAAGACTGACCATTGCCCACAGAGTTCTGTGACTGAAGTTTTCCTCCCTGCCATTCCAATGTCTCTTTCAACAAATTGAAGTTGATCTCCTGAAATCGACTGTAAAAATTCAAAAATGAAAAGTGCTAGGGTCAAACAAACCCTTTTCTCCTTGTCCATCACGTCTCTCAACTGGTCGGAAATATTTAGCTGGCCAGACGCAAAATTCAGTCTCAACTGGTGAGAAGTGGACACACCCACCTCGACTCCCTTCTTGCCGCCCTGCTCTAGCATTGGGGAGTGCCTGAGCATGATCAGAGACAACAGCAAGTGGTCATCCTTCAACTCACGTTCACTCAAGTCCACAAACAAGGCTCTTGTGGAGTCGTGGTTGAAGGCTCTTGTAGACCTTGACCAGTACATAGTTAATTGCTCACTCAACACCTCTTTTGTTCTCCCATTCAGCACACACACAACCAACTCAAAAGTGTGAGTTGTGGAGGAAAACTCAGCACAAAAGTTGCTAATGTCCAGCAAAATAGCAAATTTGTTTATGTCAGCATCTTCAGATGAAGAATTAGTGCCGAAGAAGTCGTTGGAAGAGATTCTCGCAAGGGCGGACTCGTGCTGTTTGTAGGCATTCACCACTGATAGCTCATTCGCTTCGATAACTTTGCCGGAGGAGTTGCGAATGTGCATGCTAAGACCCATGCAGTGGTTACCAGCATCAATTTTTCGGGCAATTACCTGTAAAAGAGGGTCTACACAGCAGACTCATGCCATTTTAAAGGGTATGAGCACACTTTTTGAATTATGCCTAGGATGGTTGAAAGGACATTACCATTGCCGAAATGCCCAAATTTTTGGGACTACTTCTCTTTTGTCTATCAATATACTCTTTTAGGTGGTTCAATTTTTTTGATGCGACACGAAAAAGTTACCGATAGGCAAAAGAGAAGTGTCCTCGTGCATTCAAGTTTAAGCGATTTCCATTGTCGGCAACATAAATGCCTGATTCTACTGGATTATACCTTCCCTTAAAAGTTTACACCCCCCCCCCAAAAAAAAATACAAAGCAAAAGAGGCTCTAAATCAGGGTTCCGATTTGCATTGATTAATCAGAAATGTATTTATTTTTAAAAATTGTGTCTAATCTGTCTGATTGGTGCGTAGACGTTTGAGGGTTGGCGTGACAAATGTCACAAAATCTCTCAAACGTCTTACATAATGCCAAGGATTTGAAATTTCAAATTCTTTTTTTTTATTCTTGTTTTCATTTATTGTTTTTCCGGTTCTGAGGGGCGTTTTCTTGTCTTTTCTGTAGTAATTTAACACTGTATTTTTGTAGATGAATGACTTCAGATGGACTAAAGCCGATGTGGTCGAAAAGCTTCAGCGCCTCAAGAACAAGAAGATCAATGCCTAGTGAATAGAACGAAATGGATTTGTTTCTGCAGATGAATGCTTTGCTTATGCTTTGTATGAATGTGTAGAATAAAATTATGCAATCTTAATGCCAGGTTACATACTTGAACATTCCTATGGTTTCAACCTCACTAGAAATAGCTGTTAAGCTACAACAATAGGGTTGTCGGATTGGATATCCGATTTCGGATAATATCCGAAATTATCCGGGATATTTTCGGATATCGGATCGGATATCCGAATCCGATATTTTCGGATATCCGACAACCCTATACAACAATATACACAGCTATGAAGAAACCTTAGGAGAGACAGAAGACTCACCAGCAGCAAAAAAATTTAATATACGCGAGTGAATTCCATGTAGTCATTTAACATCCATAAAGGTTTAAGTCTGAGGTTGTTTTAGAAGGCGAGCAGTAAGCAGAAATAAACTAGGAACGTGAAAAAAATACAGTCAGACCTCGATAACCCGTCACCCCGATAACCCGTCACCGCCGATAGTACGTCACCCCAAGTTCGATCTAATTGGCCAGCAATGAGTTAAAGCTTTACAAACCCGTCACCCTCGATAACACGTTAATTTTGTTGGGGTGAAGGGTTATCGAAGTTTGACTACAGGAGAAAACAAACACAAAAAACATTGGCAGCAAAAATAATTAAATTGAATTGTTTTTGTCAAAAATTTTATGACGGTATGTAGAAATGTTGAAATAAAATGGCGATTTTTGGCATATTTTTTTTGAATCTGATTCTTAGACTAAAAATCTGATTTTTCTTGAGATTTGTCTGATTTTTGAAGTTTTGAGGTCGGAACCCTGCTTTAAAGGGGCATGCTCGCGATAGATGCTAGAAATTTTTTGAAAATTTAAATTCCCGGGTACCAGGCACGCCAGAGATTTGAATTTTCTTTTTCGAAATTGAAATTTCGACTTCATTTTCAAATTTTTGTCTGGTTCAGTCAATATTTTCTGCTCTTCGTTATTTTCTGTTCTCTTTTTTCAGCTCTCAACTGGCTCTTCTCGCAAGCGGTGGTGATGGTGTACTTGTCGTTATTGATGTCCATTGGTCTCAGGACATTAGATAAGTTCACTTTTATTTTTAGCCGCTCCTTGCTTTTCTTTTCTTCCTCCTTTTTAGGTGTTGCAAGCTATAATGGGGATTGGA